>PITA01002017.1:23674-81672 GCA_004023965.1 Spilogale gracilis
ACAGTTCCTCCGTCAGACCCTGGAGCCGTCTGGTCTGGGCTAGACCCTTGAGGTATGGCAGCACATGGTGGCAGTAGTCTCTGCCTTGGTGGAGCTCGCCTAATGGCCAGCAGGCAGGGAACAGGTGCAGTGCTCAGGGCGGCCGGACCTCAGTCAGGCCAGTGGGCCTCGTGGACTTAGAGGGAGCAGGGAAGTCCCCGCTGAGAAGGTGGGGTCTTGACAAAAGAGGTTCGGGTCAAGGAAGAGCCACTACAAAGACCCTCAGGTAGGACTGCGGCTGATGAGGCTGTGCTGCAATTGGAGAGGGGGTCCGGTCTGGGCAGGGGGCACAGGCTCACAGAGATCGGGGACCTTTAATGCTGCCAGGTGAGTGCCCAGACCCCAGGAGAACGGGAGATGAACAACACACAGCGGAGACCAGAAATACACAGGCACACAATGCATTTCCTCACCCTGCCCTCAGCAAACTCTTGCTGGTGAGGCATTTCTTTTCTTTTTAAAGATTTTATTTATTTGTTTATTTGTTTACTTATTTATTTGACACAGAGAGAGAGAGCATGAGCAAGGGGAGTGGGAGAGGGAGAAGCAGGCTCCCCGCCAAGCAGGGAGCTCGATGCAGGGCTTGATCCTAGGACTCTGGGATCATGACCTGAGCTGAAGACAGACGCTCAGCAACCTAGCCACCCAGGTGCCCCGCACTGAGACCATTTTTTGAGAAGTGTCTGTACATGGCCACTGCCACTATGGACATTTCCTGCCCTTGGCCTGTGTCAGGTTGGAGAAGCCCGTCCCTGTGAGTATGGAAACCGTTCTTGCTGGATTTTATTCCCACCGTTCTGCTCAGTACCAGCAGAACCTGCAGGGTGTCGCTGGGGCCCCTCCCTGTTCCTGTGGGTCTGCGCTAGCAGGGGTGCAGCCAGGCTGGCGCCCTATCCTCTCCTTCTTGGGCTCCCCACCTTCCCAAGCCCCAAGGTGCTCAAGCCTTCCTTTTGCTTCCAGAGACAGCACAGTTCTGGGCCCTGCTCTCCTGAGAAGCCTAGCAAAGGCGCTCCCCCACCCTGGCAGCAGCTTTGGGTCTCATCTCTGTCTAGCCTAGGCCCCCAGAGAGAGAGAATTTTGTACAGGGAGAAAGAGGGCAACCAAAAAACCATGCACCCTGGGAGGTTTGCCTGGAGGTCCAGAATTGTGGGGTCTGCATGACCTCTGGCCCCGGCCCCATCTGGCAGGCTGGGACTAGTAACACCCAACGTTTCCAACCCCACTCCTCGACTTCCTTCAAGAAATGGGAAGTTTTCCGACTGTTGGCCATATTCTTAATTGATTCAACCTGTTTCATCTTCCCAGACAAGTGGGTTCTTTCCCAGCAATGTAAACATGATTCAGATGAAAACAAAGCTCTGAGGCAGTTATTATTAATAGCAGTGGCCCTGCTTCTGGGAGCCTTTCTCTTTTACGGGACCAGAAAGAGGAAGGCCTGAGCAGAACCCGAGTGTGGGAGAGTGGGTGGGAGCGCTCGCTGTCTGGTGTCATCTGCTGTCACCCCACTGTCCTCGGCGCTCTGCAAGCAAGCCGCACAGGCGCAGCGGGAAGAGGGAACTTGTGCTTGCAGAAGCCAGTGTGGTCTGCTGCGGACCTGGGGTCAGAGCAGAGGGTGGGGAGGGCCAGGTCTGCTCTTGGTCCTTGGCCTTCCGTCTGCTACTACTTGTACAATCATAGGCTGTTTACCCTTTCTGTAAAAGGAGGACAATGCTAGCCCCTCCCTCGGAAGGCGGTTCTGTGGCTCACCGTGTAAATGTATGAAAAGCGCCTCAAACCCTGCCTGGCATAGGAGGGAGCTGTTATTGTTCGTTCCTGCAAGCTTCTGGCAGTTTGATTCTCACGACCGATAACCTGAGCAAGCTTCTGGCAGTTTGATTCTCACGACCGATAACCTGAGCACCTAACCGCATTTCTTGCTGGGAGGATGTCCAAGCAGAGGCAGGAAAGTGGTATAGGAGAAACTCCACTACCTGAGGGCCTCTGTGGGAGGAGCGAGAGTCCCCTTCCTCAGTGCGGCGATCTGGGATTGGGATGCCAAGCACGTCCCAAGGTGCCAGGCAGCTCCCTGGGGCTTGGTGTGGGGCTGCGCACCTGACCCTCCCTTCCCATCCCGCCTTCACCAGCCCCCATGAAAGCGCCACAACCCTGGCTGCCCGCAGGGTCCCCGGAGATCCAGAGAGGGACCAGACAGAGTGATGCGGACTGTCAGCCACCTGGCCATGTTGCATGACTGCCCTTGGCCGTGTTCCAAGGAGCCAGCCTACCTGTTCCTTGAGCTTGGCTGCTCTGACATCTGCAGCTCCTCGGTGGGGGGCAGGGGAGTGAGTTGGGCCAGGCTGGCTGGCAGGCGGGTAGGTGGTGGTCCGGCAGGGCTCTGCAGCTAATATTAAGTAACCTTGAATCGAAAGTCGCCTGGCCAAACAAGAGTTCTTGTTGACAGGCAGGTCTTGCCGGCACATTTTTTTGTGTGATTATCTACAGGATTGCGTCAGTTATTAGCAAAGAAGGATCTCGGGGCAGCCAGAAGTGCGTGTGTAATGTGCACGTGAGGAGTTGTCCTCTGCCTCCAAGTCCCACACACAGTCTAAGGAACTGTGCCCAAGTCCCCTCTCCCCACTTATGCTTTGTTTTATTGATGCTAAGACACTTTCTTCCCCCACGTTTTAACATCTCAAGTTGTTACGTGCCATATCTTTGCTGGTGTGCTTTCATTTACTCCGCAGTGCTGTTTCTTTCTTGGTGTACTTGGAATAACAGTGCATCTTAAAATCCGAGACATTTTGGATTTAATGAAACACGGAAACTAGGTGACCTCTGGAGAACGTAGGTAACCTGCCCAGTTTCTTCAAGGAAGGGATCAGAGCCACCTTGTAGTGGTGTGAGGGTTATGTGAGGGGATGCCCACTATGATGTGGTTCAGGGGAACAAGGTTGGACCCCAGGCTGACCTGGGCTCCGAGTCCCACCTTGACGCACACAAGCTGTGTGACCATGGGTGAGTAGAGCAACCTCTCTGAGCCTCACATTCTTCCTCTGTCAGATGCTGATCCTGGCTCCACAGTTGTCATGATTGTGCATAAGGCGTCTTTCCCTGTCTCTGTCTTGCTGGGTCTCATCTAGGTCTTACTGCCCTGTTCCAGCTGGACTAGGAGGGAAAGTAAAGGCAGAGAGCAGCTTACAGGCCTTCCCAGGGTAGCAGAGGGAGTAGAGGTTTTATTTATCGGGGCTTCTTGACTCAGTTTCTGATCCTTGAACACCATCTTTTCCTTCCTTCCTTCCCCTCTTCCTCCCACTTTGCCTGAGTTTTCATTGTCACATGTGTTTCCTTTTAGCAATTCTCCTTCCAGTCTTTCTCCTTTCCCTTTCTGTAAAATCTCCCCACATGCAGCCTCTTTGAAGCTCCCCACAGAGGTGAAGGGGGGGAGCCCTGCCTCGTGGCCAGGCTGGTGCAGGCCCCAGGAGCCTCTGCCGGCCGTCATCCACGGTGCAATGTGCTATGCTCCCCGTGGCCTTCAGCTCAAGCCCACGTTCTGGTGCCACCCCCCTGGCTGCCTCCAGTGCCTGTGGCCTCCACCACCTACCCAAGAGGCTGTTCTGGTGCTGAGAGAGTAGTCCGTCTTTCCTGTACCCTTTTAGCTACATTAAAATCAGACCTGTTCCCATTCCAGCCCTACTGGCTCTGTGACCTTTTGCAGTTACTTAACCTCTCTGAGCATGGGTTTTCCCATCTGGATGGTGGCCGATGCACAAAAGTACCTGGTCCATGTTAGATGCTTAATAGATATATTCTTTCCTGGTCCTCCTCAAAGGGTTAAGACCACTTGATGTTTCTTTAGGGGCTCTGGGAGACAGACCGAGGAGCTTGGGGCAGGGAACTGCAGGGGTGAAGGCACAGGGCCCTGTGTGAGCAAGAGGTGTTGGGCAGCATGGCTGGCCTCGGGGAGGGAATGGGGTGAGCAGTCAGGACCTCCACACCTCTGGGGAGTGAGGTTGACAAGGTGGGCTGCTTGCTGAGTGTGAGGCTGGATGACAGCCATGGGGGGCCATCCAGGTGACAGGGCCACCCTGAACAGGGCCTCAGCGAGAGATGCTGGCTGGAGGGAGACCTCATTCTCATCACAAAGTCCCTCTGTCACTACCCCTCTCGAGATCCTGATGAAAGCCAGTAGCCCAACTCCCTCGGCTCTGTGGGGTGCCCGGGCTCCCAGCCCCCTCCCTAATGAGGTGCTAGCTGGACCCCCCACAAGGGTGGGCCCTGTCCTTGGTGAGTGGCAGGGGCTGTGATGAGGCCCCAGCCCTGAGAGAGACAAGGCTGGGGTTTGGGCGCAGCTTTGCTTCCAGAGCACATATGTCAGCTGGTGTGGTGGCCCCTTTGGGACCCCGCCCCACACAGCTCCCTACTGGCCACAGGAGCAGCCGGGGGGTCTGTCGTGCCAAGGCTAGGATGGGAAAATTTCCTCCCTGGGCAAGCCCTCTCTCCTTAAAGTAGTATATAAGGGCTGGGGAGGCGAGAATAAGGCCACCTCGCCCAGTCCCAGGGAGAGAGTCACGGAAGCAGAGAAGGGAGCTCATGGGACTTGTGCCTAGAGGTGGCTGTAGGGCTCTGCCTGGATGGGGAAGGCTTGGCCCCCCCGGATACAGTGACTTTCTGACTGGGGCTTGTTCAGGGACAGGCCTTTGTAGCATGGGGAGAAGTTGTGCTTCAGGCATAAGGAGCCAGAGCGTGGGGGTGGTGATCGTGTCAGACAAGAGCTTGTGGTGCAGGGTGGGGGGTGGGGGGTCGGGGGGAGTGGCAGGATCCTGTCCTGAGGCTGAAACCAGCTAGACGGGACTCTTTGTGCTGGACTGAGACAGGGGCCTGGTTTTGTGGCCATTGGGAAGCTCACAGGCTCTTTGACGGGAACCTTAATGGACATTCCATAGCCTTGTACTCCCCTGGGTACCTCCTGGCCTCTGAGCCCCAAGTGATGGCTCATCAAACCCAGAGCTCTTACCCATTCTTACTGCGGGACACCCTGGGAAGGGACCCGAGCTGGCTCTGCCTCCCTGGCCTGTGGCCAGCAATGCTCTGGTGAGCCCGGACGTGAGACAGCAGCCCCAGGGACACCTGGCCCAAGGAGCTGGACCTGGCAGAGGCAGAAGGACAGAAGGGAGCACCTGACCGGAGTCTGCTGGGAGCACTGCAGAGCCTCTGGGATGATGGGAGATGCCTGGAGATTATAAAAGTAGAGGCAAGGGGGCGGTGGGGGTGGGGGTGAGGGGCGGAGGAGTTCCCTCGTCCATGGCCTGCCTGATCCCAGTCTGATCCCAGTCTGTCCGCCCTGGAAGTTCTGGCTGTTAGCTCTGGGTGAACACTGGAGCACTCCGCTTGGCCTCCCCAATCTGCGGCTTTCTGTGGGGAGTGAGGTGGGTACGGGCCCCAGCTCTAGACAGCCGGTCAGCCCTGTTCAGGGGTGCTCTCCGTGAAGCGCCTGGTGGCCTCTCCCTGGGGAGTTCACATCCCCTTGTTTGAGGGTGCCCCGTGAAGGAGTACTGCTCGGCCTCACGGCAGAGCCAGGCTGGGCCACTGCCGGCCCAGCTGGAGCTCCTCTCCACGCCTTCCTTTGCATGATGGTAAAACACGGAGCCCCCGAGCGAGCCCCACAGTCTCTCGACTGTGTGAGTAATTAAGCCCTCACTTCAAACAGCCACATCTTTAAAAGCTATAATTTGTAGCCCAAAATAGCTGCCTGTTCAAAGAGCCAGGAGAGCCCTTGATGCGTGCCCCTTTCGCCACGCAGTCTGCTAATTCGCCTTTGACATTTGGGTTGCCTGACACCTGGCTGTGGTTTTCTGAGCAGCGGATCCAATGGCCCGGTGAGAACTGCCGCCTCCCAGCGTGTACTTGGGAAATTTTTTTTTTTGAGAATTTAGATGGGGTGGTTGATGTCCGGGGGTTCCTGGTACGGGTTCACATGGCTCTCCCTTTTCGTGTGACCACAGGGAATCGCAGCATAACTTAAGGGAAAGGTAGGGAAGGCGGACACTGGGTCCTTACCTGTAAGAAGGAGATGGTATTTACATGCAGGGATTTTGGGGGAAGAAAATGAGACCTCCCCCTTGGTAAAGCACAGAGCAGAAACTGGCCACAGAGTCGGGGGCGGTGCTCCTGTGTGTCCCCTTCCCCTAGCCAGCCTCCTGTAGACCGGTCTTGTGGATTCGGGGAGGTACTTGGGGATGGGGTGGGGACTCAGCTCACAGGAAACCCCTCCCTTGACCCACAGCTTCTCCATCAGCTGACGTGCCTGGAATTCTTGGGGCTGGCTGCTGGGCTTGGTTTCCAGATGTGGAAGCAATTTGAGTTCTGTTTTCCTAATCCCTAACAGTTTGCCTCTCAAGTCCATGTTCTCACTTGAGAGTCAAGACTGTTGGCTCTGTTTGGGGGCAGGGTTGGCTAGATGGTTTCTTTGGATCCTTTTTTGCTCAGGAGGTAGGCTCCCTGAGGCACTCAGATCTGGGCCCCAGGGTTTTGTTAGGACAGTCACACCCCTGTCAAGGGCTTGGTCCCTTCAGAAACTGAAGTTTACCCTAGGGCCGCCTTCCCGGCGGTTTTTCCTTGGAGGTGGGTCACTTAGCCAGATGCAGCTGCAGCGTCTGCCCAACCCTGAACAGCCAGCCTTGGAGGGGGAGGCGGGCTCCCGTTCTGGCCGGGTCTCAGGGGGCTGGTGTCCCAGCCCAGCAAGGTGCCCACGTGTCCCAGGAGTCGTGAGGGGGCCCTCCTTCCCAAGCTGACCACAGCAGAGGGAAGAAATCTGTTCTGGATTTGAAGTAACCAGAAATACCCTCTGGCGCGGAGAAACTGGTCATATCTTGCTCAGTTCCGGAGAGCTCCTCGCCGCAGAGGTGGCCTAGCCCAGCTCACACTGTGGCTGCAGGCCTAACTGCTGGTCTCCCCTCTTGTAAACCCTTCACTTTCTAGGTAAAATAGCTTTTACATTTGTATTCTAACTACACTAAAATACAGTTCCAGGCAAACAGAAATGGCCTTTGCGGTTTGAAATGTCTCTGGCTGAACTCCATGTACACGTTCCTTTAAAATTAAAATACAATACCCATACTATTGAGGGAACACGAGAAATAGAAATAATTTACTTAGATTTATATATATGGTATTTATGAAACATCATTCTGATAATTACTGATACACCAAGCTTTAGCTTCAGCAAAATAGGGTCTCTTTAGAAATTGCAGGATCTCAAAATGATCACGAGAGAGAAGACATTTCTTTTTGCGGAGAGACTAAAGGGAACCAACCCCAGTCCCTTGATGAGATCCTAGAGATGCAATAGTTCTCTTTGGAGGTTGAATGGAATTGACCTAGAAGGAATTTGCCTTTATTATCAGGGTGGGAAGGCGGGATTCAGGTGGCGCCCAAGGGCTCCATACAGGCTTCCGAGTGGGGGAATAAAGGCTGGAGGTTGGTGAACCACTGCCTTGAACAACAGAGATGAGTTTTTTCACAGGTCCTGAGGCTAGCTTTTAAGATCGAGGCATCATCAAGTTTGGTTTCTTCTGAGGCCTCTCTCCTTGGCCTGCAGATGGCTGTCTTCTCCATGTGTCTTCACATGGTGTGTGTGTGTGTGTGTGTGTGTGTGTGTGTGTGTCCTAATCTCTTACTCTTCATTAGGATTCTACGTGACTGAATTAGGGCCCACCACCATGCCCTTGTTTTAAAGTGATTGCCTTTTTAAAGACCCTATCTCCAAAAATAGTCACACTCTAAGGTACTGGGGCTGGGACTTAAACGTATGAATTTGGAGGGTGAGGGGACACAGCCCATAACAGGAAGTTCTTTGGAGCCGTCCCAGGGGAGGAGGAAGAGGAGTGCGAGCAGAGCCCAGCATCTAGGGAAGGCCCTGAGTGGAGGGGATGGGAGGCAGGAAAAGGCCCACTCTTGATGATGGGCCCTTTGGGGAGGCTCTTGACCAAGTGCTATCTTCGGAAGAGGTTCCAGTGTTCTGACTCATGGTTTGCCTTCTAGAGCCTGAGCCACCATTGCGGCCTGATCTGACCATTCAGAACCTAGACTGTGCCTCTTTCGGCTTGTGGGGTTTCGACCCTTGGGGTTGTGTTGGTCCACCGGGCTCCCTGTTTCTGCTGACTCTGTCTTTGGGGAAAGCATTCTTTAAGGATGGCTTCACTTTTGCATATTTCCTTTTTTTTTTTTTTTTTAAGATTTTATATATTTATTTGACAGAGAGAAACACAGCCAGAGAGGGAACACAAATAGGGGGAGTGAGAGAGGGAGAAGCAGGCTCCCCACTGAGTGGGGAGCCTGATGTGGGGCTCTATCTCAGGATTCCAGGATCATGACCTGAGCTGAAGGCAGACCCTTAACTGATTGAGCCACCCAGACGCCTCCAGTAGACGTTAGATCTTAAGGCTTGATTAGAATTGAGTAGGGGAAGCTTGTCCTTCATCTTGTGTCCCCTCTTGAAGCCAGGGGTAACTGTTCCCAATTAGTGATGCTAGGTTGATCACTGTATTAAAGTGGCAGTAGCCTATTTTCTCCACAATCGAGATGTTGTCCAGGGGGCGCGGGATGGGATGGGGTGTAGAGGGTGTTTGGAGGGTGTCGGGTGCTTCTTTGGTACCATACCAGCATCCAGTCCAGTTCCTTGTCAATCTCCAAACCAATGGTTTTATTCTGCAGTTGGGGACAGTGTGTGATTTGGGTCAGGTCTTGTTTGCATGGCTCACACCTCTGTCTCCCTTCTAATTCTTTTGTTTGCCTGTTCCATCAGTTACCAAGAGAGGTGAATTAAAATCTCCACCTTTATTCATTTGTTTATTTGAAAATAAGCTCTGCACCCAACGTGGGCCTTGAACTCCTGACCCCGAGCTCAAGAGTCACATACATGCTCTACCCACTGAACCAGCCTGGCGCCCCGCCATCCTTTTACTTTTATTTTTGGCCTGTGTCCTGGTGTTTATGTTGTGTCGCTTATAAACAGCACGTAGTTGTTGTTTTTATCTAGTCTGATGGGGTTTGTTTATTAATAGTGTGGTTTTATTCCATCTTCATTTACCACATTATTGCTGTTTTGAGTTGTGATCTTTGGTCTTTCTTTCCTCCTTTTTGTCTGTATCTTTTCAGATACCTTAAGCATTTCTTATTCCATTTTTTTTCTCCATTAGAGTTTTAGTGATACATTTTTAATTTTGAAGTGCTGACTTTTTTTTTTTTTTTAAGATTTTATTTATTTGACAGAGAGAAACACAGCCAGAGAGGGAACACAAGCAGGGGGAGTGAGAGAGGGAGAAGCAGGCTTCCCGCCGAGCAGGGAGCCCGATGTGGGACTCGATCCTGGGTCTCCGGGATCATGCCCTGAGCCGAAGGCAGTCGCTTAACCAACTGAGCCACCCAGGCGCCCCAGAAGTGCTGACTTTTGAAATGCTTCAGCATGTTCTTGGAATGGAAGCAGCGTGGTGGGAAGAGGGGACTCGGAGGGTCCCCCGGTGGAGCACGTGACCCCGCTGTGACAGGCGTTTCCAGTGGGGTCCGGGTCTGGCCCAAAGCCTAACAGCCCTGAAAAGCAGATCTTCTTGACCCTTCCCTCACCCCATTGGGACTCAAGTGCCACCCATGGCCACAGATTGTCTCTAGGTGACCCTAAGAGCCAGAGCGGCAGCAGACTGACTTTGAGCCCCCAGTGTGCCTTGGCCGTAAGCTTGGGCAGCCCAGCCTCCCCTTTGGCTGCAGGCTCCTGGAAGCCTGCTGTGATCAGAAGGGCGGCGGGTGCACTTGGACACGGGGGAGCTGGTTAGCAGGGCCGAGTGGACATTGAATGATCACAAGCTGCCGTGCCAGCTGCATTGGACCCCATTCTCTCTCCTAACCCCTTCCTGGGGAAATACTAGATCCCTTATGATGCAGTCCCTGTGCTTTACCACCCTGCGGGAAATTTGCCTACCCCTGCTCTTAGGGTGGGGGAGGGGTGTGCTCTCAGACACCCTCACTTCTGAGTTTTTCTGGGAGCTACATCACGCCTTCTCTTTCTCTTGCACTCCTGTGGCACTGCCTTAGCAGCCGCATCTGTTGGGGAAGGGGAAGTGTAAGACTGGGAGAGAGATGTGCAAAAGTTGCGATTAAGAACGTGGAAAAAGGGGGAGCCTGGGTGGCTCAGTGGTTGGCGTCTGTCTGCCTTTGGCTCGGGTCATGATCCCGGAATCCGGGGATCCAGCCCCACATGGGGCTCCCTGCTCAGCAGGAAGCCTGCTTCTCCCTCTTTCACTCCCCCTGCTTGCATTCCCTCTCTTGCTGTGTCCCTCTCTGTCAAATAAATAAAATCTTAAAAAAAAAAAAAAAGGAATGTGGAAAAGAAGGCCCTGCAGGCTTCCACACCCCTTCCACTGTGGGGGCATGTACTGTATGTAGCGGGACCTCCTTATCTAAGTGCCTTTGCTCTATGCAAATGCCCTGGGAGCTGTTGAGAACCTTGAGCCCTATTTTTTCTTTCTCTTCTCTTCAGTGCTAGTCTGAGGTTCCACTGCCCATGGGGGCCAGATCCGTGACCCAACCACGTCTGCCTGAGCGCTTCAGTTCTCCCATCTGTAAAACTAGGCAACTTAGGACTTCCATCCAGGGGCCAGGGAAGGAGGTGCATGCCGGAGGGGTGGTTCCTGGCCACTCTCTGATCTGGCCCCTGGGGACAGAAATGTGGAAGCCTGTCCCGCCGTTGGCCTCTCCCACCAGAGTGGGGCGCCTGGGCTTTCTTTATCTGACCACATGCAGTCAGTCCCCAGGATGGGCCAAGATGGGCGATAAAGGAACTCTAATGGCTCTGTGACCTGGGCTCCCGTTTGCCCTTGACCTCATTGGGGATGAGCCCGGGCCTCATATCTGAGCCAAGGTTACTTGTGTTCTGAAGTTGAGGCTTAGGCACCAGCCTCTCCCTGTGTGGAAACTTCCCTCCCCCTTTATTCCCACCCTCGCCCCTTGACTGGCATCGGAGCTACTCCTTGTTGAGCTAGAACCTTATCAGCCACTGATGAGCACCGACCTCCTGCCGGCAGAGCAAGGCCTGGCTTCGCAGCACCAGTTGGCAGCCAGGATTAGGCAGCCGTACAGCCCGGATTGCTTACTAATCTCTGCTGCTGCCATGCCTGGATGGCTGGCTGAGTGGTGGCGGCTAGGGGATCCCAGCCCAGGTAAGCCGATCCCCTCTCTCTGGACCTGGGACGTTGGCATCCACGAGTTAGCTCCTCAGTCTTCTGCTACCTTTGGCGGAGACCCAGTGAGACCGCGAGCAGGCCTGTCACCCTTCCTGGGCAGTGGGTTGGCAGGGATTGTGACGAAGGCTTTCATCCCTAGCCCTGGCCCCCCCTAAAACCTGCTCAGCACCCCCCAGACAGCATCCTGGCTTATCCCCTGCTCCCCACCCAGTGCCTTCCCAGCAGTGGGGTCCCACGTGTACCCGCTGGTGCCTGGCCGCGAGGGAAGCTAGGATGTGCCCAGTCGAGCTATTTTTACCCAGCCCTGTCCCCACAGAGCTGTTCCTTGGCTCTGAGTTACCGCCTGGGAAGCAGAGCCACTGCCAGGGCTGGGGGTGGCTGAGCCAGAGCCTCAGAGCCTCCTGGCCTCCCTTGCCCAGCCAGTGTCTCAGCCTAACACTTAGTAAACTGTGTAATTAACGTGCAGAGCGACCTTCCAAGAGAGCATGTGGAAGGTGGCCCTGGCGAGGAGAAAGGAGATACCTGCACCTCTGTAACTCTTGCAGACTTGAGGCTTCCAGAAGCTTGAACCCATCCGACCTCCACTTGGTGTGTCACTGTGGGGATCAACAGAATAGGGTCCCGGGGGGTTGGCTAGAGGCCATCAGGCCTGGAGACAGCCCTGGTTGTCTTCTCTCAACACAGTGAAGACCATAATAGCTCAGATCTATTGATCATTTTCCGTGTGTGCTTAGCACATATACTAACTCATTTCCTGATGACAATTAACTCCCTTCTTCAGATGGGGAAACTGAGACACAAAGCAGTTCAGTAAACCTAAGGTTGTAGAGCTAAGGGGTGGAGGTGGGGCTTGAACCCAGTTGGTCTACCTCCAGAGCTTGCTCCCAACCCTGCTCTGCCCCCTCTCCTCTCTGCTGTGCTCCCCGCATCCATGAGGCATGAGGCACTGTCCTCCGGAGGTCCTCTGCGGCAGTCTTGCCTGCTGGGTGTTTCCAGCCCTGTTTTTAGCTGAGGCTCCGAGACTGGATAGCTCACGCAGGGTTGCACGGCGGCCAGTGAGCAAGCCAGGCAGGCACCCAGGCCTCAGGGTTACGGCAGGTCTCTTCCCAGTGCCTGTTGTGCAGCGCCATTTGCTGCCACAGGCACCCGCCACTCACCTGCCACCTGCCACGTGCCCCCTGCAGGGCCGACTGCTGGGGGTTCAGATGCAGATGTCCCCGTGGTGACCTCCTTGAGGGCCTGCCTTCGTACAGGGCATGTGGAAGCGGCGTCCCTTGGAGTCCATGCCCTAGCTGCCATGAAAACAGAGTAGTGGCGTGTGTGACTTGGAGGCGGCGTCCCACAGGGGGCCAGGTGGGGGATGGGCAGGACCAGATGAAGTCCTCGAGTCTGGGCCCTGACGCAGCCCCCCTTCTGGGAGTGTGGATGGCAGGGCAGTGTTGGCCGCTCTGAGGCCGGGATGCCCTCTCCCACCATGGGTATCTTTGTTTACCAGCTGTCGAATTCAGCCCGTGCCAACTTCCTGCAGAGGAAGGGGTGACTTTGGGGCCTGCTGGCGGGCAAATGCTGCTCTCACTGGAGAGGGGTTTCCATGGGCAGCCTGTGTGCCTCTGGGTTCCCACTCCTAGCCAGGGCCAGCTGCATCCAGTCTCAGCCGGAGACAGTCTGGGGACGCGGAGGGGGACACCAGAGATGCTGGTGAGGGCCTGTTTTCCCAGCTGCAGGCCTCCTATCTCTCTAGAAACCCTTGGTTTCTGATAATTCCCCAGGCCCAGCTTCTTGAGGAAAGCATACTTCCTAGTCTCCAGGCCAGACAATAGTGGCCTTCTAGCACCTTCCAGCAACTGCCCACACTTTGCCTCCCTTCCTAAGGTGTTTGGGATCAGAGCAGGCTGTGCCCACTTGCAGCAGCACCTCTCCCAGGCCCGCTGCTAACTGAGCCCTTCTCCAGAGGGCGGAGGAGTGGGAGCAGGGTCGGGACCTTCCCAAGGGAGGAACAGGGGTGACAGGGCCACTTTTGTCCAGGACAAATGCCACACCAGTACTGACTGTCTGGGCCTACCAGGGTATCTAGTTACTTTTCTTATAGCTGTCTTTATATTATTTGAATTTAGGGGAAAACTACTAGAAACTGCTAAAAATTTTAGCTTGCCTTGGGCCAACAACAGTGGGCTGTATGAGAAGGTGTTAATGTGGGAAGGCAGTTGATTTTAAGAGAAAAGGCTGGCATTGAGAGTGTGTGTGCGTGGGTGTGTGTGTGTGTGTGTGTGTGTGTGTGTGTGTGTAGTGAGAGGTTGCTGAGGGGCCCAGACTCAGCATGTCAAGAGCTTGGCTTTGGTAGCAGAAAGTTCCGGGGCAGTCCCCGCCCACTCGGAGCCTCATCTTCCCCATGTGTCCCACAAAGACTATGAATCCTTCATCCCTGCCCTGTGCGCGTCCTGGAGCTCTCCCGGAGCTGTTGTGAGAGCTGGATGGGGCTGTGTGTCGGGGGAGACAGACCTCAAGCTTTGTCAACTGTGAAGGGCCAGGCAGATGTGGATGCTGCTCAAAAAATCATGCCTGGGGCACCTGGGTGGCTCAGTGGGTTAAAGCCTCTGCCTTCGGCTCAGGTCATGACCCCAGGGTCCTAGGATCCAGGCCCCTGTTGAGCTCTCTGCTCAGCGGGGAGCCTGCTTCCTCCTCTCTCTCTGCCTGCCTCTCTGCCTACTTGTGATCTCTCTATGAAATAAATAAATAAAATCTATTTAAAAAAATCATGCCTGGGGCACCTGGGTGGCTCAGTTGGAGCAACTGCCTTCAGCTCAGGTTGTGATCCCGGAGACCCCGGATCGAGTCCCACATCAGGCTCCGTGCTCGGCGGGAAGCCTGCTTCTCCCTCTCTCACTCCCCCTGCTCGTGTTCCCTCTCTGGCTGTGTTTCTCTCTGTCAAATAAATTAAAAAAAAAAAAAAATCATGCCTGAAGAAGTGGTAGGCTTGTTGGGAGGGAGTGACCCTGTGGGGGCATCTGACCCTTCCTGCCCTGCCTGTGGCTGAGACGGGCCACTTTTTTCTCTGGGCCCTGCTCTCGGGAGTGGGTGTGTTGCTCCAGGACATCCACTGAGAAGGGCTGTGCTCCCCACCCACGTGTCGTGATTTGGGGATCTCTGGGCAGAGTGCCCGGCAGAAACGGGGCCTCCAAGTCTCCGTGTCCGAGGGGACAGACATGAATTAGCCACTGGGAGGCCAAGCCGGATACCTGAGGAGCATGGCTGTTGGTGTCCCCTTGGCGCCCTGCCTGCCCCCCAGGAGTGTGCCGGGCAGTAGCCTCCCTGGGACCCTGCTGACCGTGCTCTGAGGAGAGTCTAGGCACTGGTGGCTCACAGTCCAGTCCTGCCCTGCCACCAACTCCCATGGGGCCCCAGGCCGGTCACCCCCCCACACACACAGGGGGGAAGGAGACCGACCTTGTGGGCTTTGACGATGGGAGATGGCCAAGGACTCCTGGACGCCCCGGGGCAGGCCTCCCTTGCAAACGCGGACCTCCCCCTGCCCCTGCAGCTGAGAAGGCAGAAAGCTTGCAGGTCAAGGAATGGAGACAGGTATCCCCTCTCCGGGAGACCCGCTCTCCTCGCTGGGCTATCTCCATGCTGCCCAGCTTCTCCCCCAGTGTCTGCGCGCTGGCCCGGGGAGCTTCGTGCCGCACCAAGCAGCGGGCAGCGTGGGCTGGAGTGCCGGGGCTCCACGCTTACCGACCTGCTTCTCCGACGCGCGCTCTCCTCATTGTCACCCTGAGATGGAAAAATGCATCCAGTGTGGGTGCTTTATCAATGGAGCCAAGCCGGTGGTGGCCGGAGGAAGGGAGCCCTCTGCCTGCTGGCCGGAAGAGCTCTGGGGCTCTGGCAGGCGACTCTCTGAGCTTGTGAATACCCTGGTTCGTGAACTGGGGCTAAGAAGCCCCGTTCTAAGGAGTTGTCATAAGCCTATTGCAGACTTAGTGCTAATACTCAGCTCTGTTTCTGGCCCTTGAGGACTGCCCAGTAGATGTTGGTTTCTCCTGGGATGTAGTTTCGGCCTTGCCAGTGAGGGGACCTTGCTTCGAGTCCCAGATCCGATAAGGCTGGGTGCCATGTGGGATTGGATGAGTGACCACGAGGTAGAAAGGGCCATGTGAGCACTAGGGATGGCTTTAATTACCCAGCCCCTCAGCCTCCACAGTTGGGGGGGCCTGGCGGCCCGACTTTACTGGCCCATCTGATGCTCGGCCCAAGTCAGGGCACAGGCAGGAGCCGAGCTCATTAGTTGTCATCTCTCCTTAGCCCAGGAGGTTTTGGCACAGAGAGATCGCCAGGAGGGCTGCCTGCCTCCCTTCGAGGTAGGCCCAGCCAAGCCTGTGGCTGATCACCTTCCCAGCACGTGCCTGATCCTGGTCTGGTCTGAGGTGCTTGGAGGCCCTGCCCAGGCTCTGTTCCGTCACGCCTCTCACAGTCGTGGGGCTGCAGGGAGCACGTGCCATGGAGGGCCCTGCCAGCCCTTGCCGAGGAGTATGTGCAAGAGCCTCGGGAGTAGCTTGACATTGCGGAAGGCAGCAGGCGGAAGAAGGGCTCCCTTGCAGGTGGCTGCTGCAAGAAATGGTTTGTAGAGAGCTGCCCCTCAGACCAGGTACACTCTGAATAAAGCCAGAGCTCGTGACCTGGAAGATTATTTTAGCAAAATGTTCCAGCAAGTATTTGTCTCGTGCTGACATTGTGCTGGGCCATGTGCTGGGCCCTGGGGGCCATCCCCAAGCTCAGAATCAAAGGACCCAGTGTTCTCACTCCCCAGCATGGCTGGGATGGGCCACAGCAGACTGCCCCTCCCAGGCTGGAGCCCCGTCTTATGGCCAGAATTTATTCACTGAGGTCCTCCCATGTGACACAGTGATCCTGTAAGATCCTTTGCCCTTCTCAATTTCCCGAGGGGAGAACTGTGGTTCACAGAGGTCCTTGACATACCCAGAATCATGGCGGGCAAATTCCAAGCTGTGTCCAACTCTGCTAGGTTAGGTTGTCATTCTTAGGGTGCTCATTACGGCTCTGCCCTTAACTCCATTTGGCTGCTTATGCAGACTGTGATGGGGACCCTTACGCAGACCGTGATGGGGACTCTTACACAGACCGTGATGGGGACCCTTACGCAGACTGTGATGGGGACCCTTATGCAGACCGTGATGGGGACTCTTATGCAGACCGTGATGGGAACCCTGACAAGACTGTCCAGGTGTCCTGAGCAAGGTGGCCAGCCCCTTCTCCCTGGATGGCTGTCTCCAGGGGTTCTGGCAGCCACTGTGAGAGGTCCAAGAAAATCACCCGCCAAGTATTCCCATTCTCAAGGTCCTGCAGTCTGGGCCTCCCTGTCGCCCACCCTCTGCTATTCCTGGCCCTGCTGACATCTTTGCAGTCTGATGAGGCGTGCCGGGCCCCGGGGAGCCAGCCTCACTCATTCTGTTCCTCTCTGTCTTTCCCAGGGCAGCAAGGTGCCAGGCCCAAACTTTGCTGATGGCGAGCTCCTCCCCAGGGACCCCGGCTTCTTTCCCGAGGACGAGGAGGAGGCTATGACCCTGGCCCCACCCGAGGGCCCCCCAGAGTCATACATGGACAGCCCCATGGAGAGCATCCAGAGCCTGGAGGGGTCGGTCGCCGAGGAGAAGGACGGAGGGCTCGGAGGCCTATTCCTGCCAGAGGACAAGTGAGTTAAAACTGTCCCGCACTCCACATATCGGAAAGTGGAGGTCATGGCCATCCCAGAGATTTGGGGAGGGAGAGGGGTTGCAAGTATCAGTTGAACCTCATAAAATTGCCAGTTCTTCATCATTTTTGACCTTCAAACAAACAAACAAAAAAGAAGGCCATTTCACATACATTTTCTCAGTGCAGGGCTTCTCTGGGAGTCCAGCTGTTCTCGGGGGGCTTTGGAGTTGTTTGTCCCTTTTGAGTCCTGCGAGCAGTCCGTCAGCGGCACTGTGACCAGCCTCTAAGGACAACTGGTCAGGGACCACAGACCTGCTGGCTTTCTGGCTAACCATTTGCCACTTGGTCATTCACCTGGTTTCTTGGGACCAATCACCAGGAGGCAGCTGGGGGAGTGGGGAGAGTGGGCGAGAGTTTTAGTAAAATGTCTAGGAGAAAGATCTGAGGAGTATGATGAATTCCACCCAAGGCGCTAAGGAACCTAAGGGCAAAGAAGTGAGTTTCAAAAAAAAACCAACAGGGTGGAAGTTCTCATACAGAGACCAGGATCGTTCAAGGGCAGGGTTGGAGAATTACTGCCGTCACTGGTTCCCTGCTTCTTCCCCTACTCCTTGGCTGGTCTGGAGTGTGGAGGCCTCGCGGGTCAGAGAAACTGCCCTCCTGAATAATGATACGCAGACACGACCTCCCAGCAACTACAGGGAAGATCGGTTTGGCAGGGGACGAGTCGGGTTGCAGGCAGGGCTCAGCCCGCCCCTGACGTGGTCACAGGCCACACCGGGGGTCACCCCCGAGAGGCCTAGGGTCTCTGACCCATGTTCTTTGCAGCGAGGCTTCTTTGGACTAGAAGTCCCCTCTGTAAACCGGGAGGAGCGCCTCAGCTGGTAGCTCGTGGTTATTTATTTTAAAACTTCGTTTCTTATTTGAGTCCAAGTCAGTTAAACAAAACTTGAGAAAGGTAGGAAAGGGAGAATGGAGGGAATAACTGAGCTAGTCCTCCTCCCTCCTCCCACCACCCACACCCCAGCCCTGTGACCACGGAAATAGTTTCATGCCCTACTTCTCCTTATCCTCTAGACCCCTTTTACTTTCTCCAGCTTAAGTTTTTACAGGGAACTTGTAATTCATACTTGTCTTTCCATATTGTTGCCAGTATTGTTTACAACCTTTCAACCCTTAATTTAATTTCCTAATCCATACTCTGGTTTTGCAATGGTAACGTAATCATTTAATATGCCAGTGTTAGCAATATAGACTATATAATCTTATATTTTATGTAAGTCATTACCATTCATTGTGACTCAGTGTAGGGCGCCATCAGCCAGTGAGTGGCGTCCTGCCGCTCTGGAGACGCACGGGCTTGGACAGCTCTTGTGCAGACGCCGCTTCTGTGGTGAGATGTTTCCCTTAGGGTAAGGTCCCCAGAGTGTATTACCAGGCTGAAAAGCACAGTCTCAGTCAGGCTTCCGATCTCTGGGGCGCGGACTGACCTCCGGGAACGCTGGTGGGTTTCTGCAGCATGGGCTGCGGATGGGGGGGCCTTACCGGCCAGCCTTCTCTGACACCAGGTCCCTGGGCCACACTCCGTCCATGACCACGTCAGACCTCTCCACACACTCCACCACCTCGCTCATCAGCAACGAGGAGCAGTTTGAAGACTATGGGGAGGGGGACGACGTGGACTGTGCCCCCAGCAGCCCCTGTCCCGACGACGAAACCAGGACCAACGTCTATTCGGACCTGGGATCTTCAGTGTCTTCCAGGTGGCCCTGGGGTCTGGAATGGCATTTGGGGTACAAGGAGAAGTGGTGGAACCAACCCAACCTCATCCCAGGGGGGTTCAGAGGGCAGAGTCCTAAGCTCCATGGGTTCTGCTCCTGGGGTTGGGCGGTGATGCCTCTGCACGCTGATTGAGGGTCTAGAATTCCTCCTCACTCCTTCTGCCTTGAGGAAGAAACAGAATGAATCCGTCTGAGAAGCTGCTGACTCAGGAGTCTTTGTTGTCTTGCTTCCTAATAGGACCTTGGTGTCAAAGGGTCCTTCTAGGTGACCGACACACCTTCTAGATGATGCATACCCCCAGTCACTGATTCCTCTGACATAAGCTCTCAGTTGCCATATCTGTGAAATGAGTACCATTCATTGGCTTCTCTGAGAGTATTGAGGGAGGAAAGATCTATTGCTGTATTTCTACTTCCTCTGCCCGTAAACACACATACACTAGGATCACCAGTATTGCGGAATCCAGTAAAGTAAGTCTAGGAGGTTGGAGTGAGGCAGCATATTGGAGAGCAAGGGGTGATTTCCTTCCTCTTTCCTGAATCAGTGCGGGGCAGACTCCTAGGAAAATGCGCCACACTTACAACAGTGAATTGCTGGATGTTTACTGCTCTCAGTGTTGCAAGAAAATCAACCTGCTGAATGACTTGGAAGCCCGACTGAAAAACCTGAAGGCCAACAGGTGAGGCCCCAGGACCCAGCCAAAGGATGGGAGGCTGGGGCTAGGTTGGGTGGGGTGGGGGGACCCAGCGGGGGAAGCCGCGGGTGAGGTGGCCCCACTCTGGCAGTGAGAGCCCTATCCGAGGGGGAATGATCCTGGGGAGCTTGCATTTTTCTGCAACAGGAAAATCAAGGTGCTTCTACTTGGGACCAAGCTGATGGGTGAATTCCCTCCAGGGGGTGGGACAGAGCCCCATACTACACTTTGGTGACTTGCAGGCAAGGCAGAGTAAGGAGTGGACTGGAGCCCCCTCTGTTCAATGACTGCCCCCTCTCTCTCTTTTTCTGTAGCCCTAACCGGAAGATCTCTAGCACAGCCTTTGGACGGTAAGCCCCCCGGGAGGAGGGATTGAGTGCTGTCTCCCTTAACTATGCTCCTACTGGCAGGGCAGCCAGCCAAATGCCCAGAGGGGAATGAAGAATCCCAGAAGTGCAGGCCGAGTGGCCGGAAGAGGTCTACTTCTGAAAGAGAAGGGCCACACTCCTCCCACCCCCACGCATGGCCCCTTCTGGCCATGGAGCAGTTGGCCTCTCCCCAGCCGCTAGCTGTTTCAGCTTCAGGCAGGCACAGCAGGGATGCCCCGGGAGACTCAGCCCATCTCCCAGCCCTTGGTGGCCCTCCCCGCACTCTGGGGCCAGCGGCTGGACCAGCACCTCCTGGGGTTCCTGCTCACAGAGACTGGGAAGCAGGTGTCCCGTTGGAGCTGCTCACATGGCTCTAGATTCCAACCTGCACAGCTGACTTCCCAGGGCTTTCAGGATCCCGCTCTGGATCTCAGGATCCAGGTTCTCCTGCAGACTGGCCCGGGGCTCTGGGAGCTGCTGGTGAGCACCCAGGCTCTGGCTCCGACGCAGGACTGGGACAGAGGAGCCCACTGGCAGAGAACGGGAGCTGGGTTTTGCCTCTGGCAGGAGTTCCCCAGGCACATGTTTCCAGTTTGCAGACCCACCCGGCCCACTGCCCTGCCGAGTCTGGGTGGACCTCCTCCCCTCTGCCTTCTCCCAGGGTCCCCAGAGATGCAGCAGGAGCCGGTTTGGTGGAGGGGATTGAGTCTTGGGGGCGGCCTCTGGAGGACGCTCTGCAGCGGCCTCTGCAGCCCCCCACCCCCGCATTCCCCCCTCAGGCAGCTCATGCACAGCAGCAACTTCAGTAGCAGTGACGGCAGCACTGAGGACCTGTTCCGGGACAGCATTGACTCCTGTGACAACGACATCACGGAGAAGGTGGGTCCTGGGAGGCGGGAGGATGGGCTTTCTATGTGCATGCCTCCTGGGAGTCGTGGGGAGCCTGCCTGCAGCTCTCTGGGGGCCTGGGAGGCAGAGACCCTGTCCTCACTGCAGGAGGTGGGGGCACACTCCCACAATACCCTGCGTGCGTAGTCCCCTTGGGGGGCCTGGCCGTCTGTCCCATGGTTTTTGCTTCTCTGTCCTGTGGGCTCGGATTTCCTCCACCCCCACCTCTGCCTCCCTCTCGCAGGTGAGCTTCCTGGAAAAAAAAGTGACCGAACTGGAGAATGACAGCCTGACCAACGGGGACCTGAAAAGCAAGCTGAAGCAGGAGAACACGCAGCTAGTGCACAGGTTGGGGCGAGGGGTCTGGCTCGGGGGGGCCCCGGCTGTGACTCAGGGACAGCTGGTGGTCTCTCTTGTGAGGACCCCTAAGAAAAGCTGGGGGAGGTCACCCGTGCATCTTGTCCTTTTCCTCTAGACGTTGTGATGCATCAGCCCCTTGCTACAGTATGGCCCTGCCCGTGCAGGAGCCCCAGAACTGGTCTCTGGGGTCTCAGAAATGGGTTGGAGCTTGACCTTGACCCCCAGGTTTGCAGCCCCAGGGTGGGTCTAAGGCAGGAGTTGGGATCCACTCTATTTCTCTGACCGACAATGATAAGAGTCTGACCACCTCCTCCCACCTCCACCATCTGGGGACAGGCTCTGCAGAGGGGGAGACTGGTGTGAGTTGAGGACTTGCACCTAATGCTAGTGGAAGGCTCCAGGCATCGCTGCCCCTCCACCCGATGGAGGCCCGCTGACCATGACCGCAGCAAGGTAGCACATGCAGTCCTCACAGGATGGCATGATACTTAGTAAACTGATCCCCAGCTGGGGTCTGGTCCTCAACCTTGTAGGGCCCAAAGGCAGGTTCTCTTGGACACCCCGGAAGGTCAGCCTCCCAGAGGGACCATTGCCAGTGAAATGTGTGCTAGATGACTCTACCAGCTAGGCTGCTGGTAGGACCCGGCCCTTTCCTGGGTCTGGCACACTCGGGGCCACTATCAAAAGACTTGCCTGTTTTTGGAATCAAGGTGGCCGGTGGCTCACTTGCTGGTCAGAGGGCAGTGGCCAGGAGGGAGAAGAGCAGAAAGAGAAGTGGGCTTCTTCATGCGGCCAGGGCAAGGCCTGCCATGCTTCCCCATGCTGGCCTGGGAATGCCACCTACTCCATGCAGCCTTGCTCCTCTCCGGACCAACCGCCAGATCCTCCCCTGGGTGGTGAGCTTGGCCGGTCCACCTCCCCTTCCGTGCTGTGGTGTACCAAGGTCATGTCAGTGAAGCTGCCGACCCCCGGGCCTGGCAGAGTGGCACCACTTCCCGCAGCAGGGCTGTTACTGAGCCGGGGCCTTCAGGGGCTCTCAGAGTCACAGCCAAAGTTGGGGTGGGAAGATAGTGGCCACGAGAGCCAGCCCTGGACCAGAGTGCGCACTCCCCACTCCCAGGGTGCACGAGTTGGAGGAGATGGTGAAGGATCAGGAGACCATGGCTGAGCAGGCCCTGGAGGAGGAGGCACGGCGGCACCGCGAGGCCTACAGCAAGCTGGAGAGAGAGAAGAGCACGGAGATGGAGCTGCTCAACACCAGGTGGGTCTCTGCCGGGGGCGGGCCAGTGCAAGGGACAGGGCCCCTCCCAGAGCCCTCTGCCCTCGGATACACCCTCCACTCCTCATCCAGGCCTGTGGGGCAGGCACTATCCCCGTGGTGCAGATTGGAACACAGTTTGAAGGAAAGCTGCGGGTTCTGACAGTTCTCTTGACACCCGAGCACCGGGACATGTTGGCCAGGGAGTACGTACCAGAACCTTCGTAGTAGCATGGTTCATTCTCGGTACACCTGCAAACAGCACCGGCCGTCAACAACAGGACAGCTGGAAAAACAGTGGTCTTGCCCCTAGTCCTGAGCTGGGTCTGATGTCCAGGCTCAGAGCTCCCCCTGCTGTCAGATTCTCCCTGACCCTGAATGCTTGGGTGCAGTGACCCCCAGACCCCAGAGGCCAAAGTAAATGGAAAACCAGGGCCCGGTGTCCTTTGAGCTTCTGAGCTGTAGGGATCACTGTTGGAAGCTGAGGCCAGCAGAAGGAGTACTGACCTGGGAATCTGGGTTGGTCACCCTTTAGCTCCATGATTTGGGCCTCCCATGTCCTTTCCCGGACTTCTGTTTCCCCATCTGTATCCTTCCCTCCGTGCCCCCTAGAGTGACCGTGATGGCAGGTGAGTCAGGGCACCACGGCCCTCACTAATGAGCCAGGCCAGGGAGGCCCCCTGGAGGCCACCTGGGTCCCTGGCAGAGAAGACACCTGCCCCTGTGCTCCTAGGGAGTTCTGGGGAGCCCGGAGGGCAGTGGAGCCCAGGCCATCGCTCCAGGAAGGAAGTGACAGGTTTGAAGGAGAGGGAATGTTCTGTAAGGATCAGTGGCAGAGATGACCCCGCCCTGTTCTGCTGCCCCTGATGTACCAACTCCCCTGCCCTCAGGTCACGGACGATGGCTTGGGTACCTGGGCCGTGTCTCCCCATGGAGTCCTGTTAGCACGGACCCCTGTGAGCACTAACACAGGATTGCGACCATCAGAACCCATGCCTGTGGGTGTGTGGAGGCAGCCCCCCGGGGAGCCAAGCAAAGAGCCATCCACTGGGGGTGATGCCAGGGGGAGAAAGACAAGGAAATATTGTGGCTGCTCTCTGAGTGTGAGTCCTGACAGGATGGCCCAGCCATAGCCAGCCACAGGTGGACTTTCTCTCTATTTAACAGGAAAACATTCCTGTGCTCTAAGGATGCGTGCAGAAAGAATGTTCTTACAAATGAATGCTTTCTTTTATCAAAAACAGAAGGATGGTCAGTTCAGTGTCTTTACCATTTCGCCTTGGGTCACAGGAAGCTTAAAGCTGTATTATCATCTAGAAGAACTATTCATATTCTCTTGCACTTTCGCTTGCTTTCTGATGCTTTCTGGTATCTTCCCTCTTCCAGGCAGCAGGGAATCACGCCAGATTGTCAATCTGTTATAAGGTCATCTCCATTGTCGACATTTTTGTCTTTGTCCTTTCCCCAGGGTGCAGCAGCTAGAAGAGGAAAATGCCGAGCTCAGAACAACAGTGACCCGGCTCAAGGGTCAGACCGAGAAGCTGGACGAGGTGAGCGGCAGGTCTGGGCATCTCAAACTTGGAACACAAGCAGGGGGAGTGGGAGAAGGAGAAGCAGGCTTCCCTCTGAGTGGGGACCCTGACGTGGGGCTCAATCCCAGGACTCCAGGATCATGATGTGACCTAAAGGTAGACGCCTAATGACTGAGCCACCCGGGTGCCCCTTATTGAGCTCAATTCCCACAGGCAATGTTGGCCACAAAGGCCATCAGGTGCTAGTTTCTGGAATTCTAATGGAATTGCTCTAACAACAGCAACAACAGGCAATAAAAATATGAATAGTAATTTGTTTTTCTATATTTCTGATTTTCCAAGTTTATTTTAAGGGAATTAATAAATAATAAAAAAGAGAGAAGGTTAGTTTCTGTCTGGCCACACCTGATTTAGGTTTCATCCGGCACCACTGAGGGACGCCAGAGGCCTGGCATTTTTTCAACTGTTTTGTTTTGTTTTAAGATTTTATTTATTTATTTGACAGAGAGAGAGACAGCAAGAGAGGGAACACAAGAAGGGGGAGTGGGAGAGGGAGAAGCACACTTCCTGCTGAGCAGAGATCCCAATGCAAGGCTCAATCCCGGGACTCCAGGATCATGACCTGGGCCAAAGCAGACGCTTCACGACTGAGCCACCCAGGCGCCCCTCAGCTGTGTTTTCTAGAATCCTAAGGGATCTGGCTGGTTCTTTAAGCCTCGACCCCGAGGGCTACGTCCAGGGGGCTGGCCAGATTGTCCGTTTGTTGAGGCGGCTGATGCAGACCCCCACTGAGTCCCTGGGCCATGGCGAGCCTCCCTGACCCAGTCCACCCACCCCCCGGCTCCAGGAGCGGCAGCGCATGTCCGACCGGCTGGAGGACACAAGCCTGCGGCTCAAGGATGAGACAGACCTGTACAAGCGCATGATGGACAAGCTGCGGCAGAACCGCCTGGAGTTCCAGAAGGAACGGGAGGCAACGCAGGAGGTGGGTCCTGGGCTGGCAGGTGGAGGGGAACCCCAGGGCTCCCTCCTGCGGCCCCGCTACCACCAACCCGCCTCTCTTGCATGCAGCTCATCGAGGACTTGCGGAAGGAGCTGGAGCACCTGCAGATGTACAAGCTGGACTGCGAGCGGCCGGGCAGGGGTCGCAGCTCGTCCTCCGGCCTGGGCGAGTTCAGTGCCAGGGCCCGCGAGGTGGAGCTGGAGCATGAGGTCAAGCGGCTCAAGCAGGTGGGCCCTAGCCGCCTCCCTCCCCGTGGGATGGGTCTCCCCAGAGGGGCTGAGAGCTGCGGCAGGGCACCGCCTTCCCTGGCCGGGGGTGCTGCTCGCCCGGGCCTCACCGCTCAGCAGGGCGGCTTCCCTCTAGGCTGCTGTCTGATGCAAACCCCAGGGGCTTTCCTTGGAGTCCATACAAAGGAATAGATGCCACTCTGCCATCCTTGGTGGGGGAGTGGGACTGAATCTCCACCCAGTTACAGACTGGTGTCTTGCTCTGTCGGGTTCTCCCAAAAGCAGACCCTGAGCCCAGAGTTCCATTTCAAATGGTTCCTGGGAGCAGTCCCGTGATTGGAGACCAGTGGGGGGAAGTGGGATCAGGAGGGGCAGAGACCAAGTGAGGGCATGCTGGTGAGTGAAGCCCCAACTCAGTCTAGCCCGACCTTTGGGGAGGGGAACCACTCTGTAAATTATACCCCTGAGTTGGCTTCACCCATCTCCCACAGCAATCCTAAAACCTCAGCCCTTCCTCATTCATGACGGGATGGCCAGAGTCCCAGGTGTGAGCACTTAGGAGACTTGAGGCAAATGCTAGCACATGGTGCTGGCCTGTGGGGTCTGAGCCGGGCACTGTGGGGCCACCCGTACTCAAGAGCAATAATGCCCCTGGAAAGAGGTTTCCCGGAGCAGGATTCCTGAACCTAGCTATGGGAGGAGCCTCGATCCGACCTGCCGGCCTAGAGACCGCAGAGCTTTACTCTTCACGGAGGGTCGGTGTTGGAAGAGGAGCCACGCGGTGGTCCATGTCCTTACGTGGGGACTCAGGCTCTTCTTCTGGCTCACCCTCCCCCTGGGAGGAAAGGTAGACAGAAATGTAGTTCCCCCTTCTCCTCAGGACCCCATGATCTTTCAAGATCCAGACCACCCCCTACGCTGGGCATAGGCCTATCTTCCATGGGCTTCTGGAGCTGGCCATGACACACACGAGGGGAGGGTACTGGTAGGAGTCTGGAGACAGTAAATGCCAAGAAATGGGTTCTGGTGGGCTCCGAACGCTTCTGGGAGCGTTGCCTTTGTCGTCCTCCGCAGGAGAATCATAAGCTGCGGGATCAGAATGATGACTTGAATGGACAGATCTTGAGCCTCAGCCTCTATGAAGCAAAGAACCTCTTTGCCACCCAGACCAAAGCCCAGTCTCTGGCTGCAGAAATAGACACAGCCTCTCGCGACGAGGTAATGTGCCCATTCATTCTTGCTTTGGAGCCTGGGCACCTCCTTTCTGAGCCCTGTCCCATCGCCATGTGTTGGGATGATAGCCCCAGGTCACCCCGAGCAGCAGACCAGAGCCATTAGGAACTCTGACTGTAGGTGGAGCTATGTCAGTTCTGATTTCCTGCACATGCCGGGAGAAGCCTGGGCATGGGAAGCGAGTGGAGTTTGAGTCTTTGCTCTGCCAGAAGCATGCCAGCTGATCAACATGCTTCTGTCAGCAGGTAGTGCAGGGGAGGCCAGAACTCCTCTCCCTCAAGCCGAGAGGGGAAGGACCTTACCATTTCTCGAGCACCTGCTTGTCCTGTATCTTCTGATAACCAGAAGGCTTTCTGGACGCTTCCATGTTGCAGATTGAGAAAGCAGGACACAAGATGACCCAACTTATGGGGAGTGGAGGACCTGGGTCTCCAGAACCAAAGTCCATTCTCTCTGCCCCACCAAGATGTGATTAGGAAGGCTCAGGCCTCCAAAATGTCCTGGTTCCATTATAACATGGCTCGGAAGAAGTCCCTGAACCCCTTTACCCTGTGCTTGGGACACGGAGCTAAGAGCTGACCCCTAGTCTTGGGGCTCCAGCCTGGGGGCAGAGCCAGCATTTCCTCCTAAAGGACACGTCAAGAATGGACCTGCACAAAGTGGGAGTGGCAGGGCTGGGGTGGTGGGGGGGCCATTTCAGGTAGAGGAAAGTGCTAGAAGCCATAGGAGTCTTAGGGCCCTGGGACTTGGGATGTCATTCGTAATCATAAGTGTCTTTGGCCAGTGTCCTCAGCCTGTACCAAGTAATTGCTCCCACTTGGGTCCCTCCACAGACCACCGGGGGGCGGGGGGCCCAGGCAGGTACACGGCTCTCACTCCTGAGGTGTGAGCTGTTGCTGCTTTAGCTGCTTTAGCTTGGTTCCCAGAAGTTGATCCTGGGGCCTGCCTTGCACAGGGTCTCCTGAGCCCCTCCGTCATCGGGTTCTGGCTTGCATGTAAACTGGGAATCAGCTCCCTCTGCCCCAGAGCCCAGGTCCGGCCTCTGACCCCTGTCTCCCGTTCCCTCCAGCTCATGGAAGCCCTGAAGGAGCAGGAGGAGATCAACTTCCGGCTGAGGCAGTACATGGACAAGATAATCCTTGCCATCTTGGACCACAACCCCTCCATCCTTGAGATTAAACACTGAGACAAGGGCTGGCTGCAGAGCGGCCTTGGGGACCCTCAAACCCCCTGACTCTGGGACCAAGGGGCAGACCCTGCTTGGGGATGCGGCCCAAGCCAGGCCCCTCTCTCTTTCTCTCTCTTTCTGTCTCTCTCTGTCTCTCTCTGTCTCTCTCTCTCTCTCTCTCTCTCTCACACACACACACACACACACACACACACACACACACACACACTGTAAATGTATCTCTGGCCACCATGTCGTGTGTACTGGTGTGTATGTGGGGGAAGCCGTGCACGCAGCAAGGGCTGAGCGTGGGGCCGTGGTTGTGGATGACATCTGTGCCCTTCCTGTCCACTCATTCTGTGGCCCGTCTGTAGGGGGCAAATGGTCCTGGAGCGGGGAGAGGCAAGGTCTGCGATCGGGAGTTACTGTAATAACAAGAACTGGAAGATGGGGTCTCAGATACAGGACAAAGATTGGTTCTACCTCTGTGGAGGATTAAAACATGCTGTAGTGAGATAGGCTCTTTCACCCGAACCCCTGTTCGCTCCAGGAGTGGGGAGCCGATTTCTGATCTTTTCCAGGAATTCCAATGCCCAACGGCTGCATCCTCCCCAACCTCTTTGGCCACCTCTGAAGCCTTGGTGCTCAGGCTCTGAAAGGATGAAGGGGCCTTCCCAGAGCCCCCTCCCTGGCTGGCGACCCCCCGCAATCCTTGGGCACTGTGTGTCCAAAGGACTCAGGCCTGCAGAGGAGCTAGCGTGGGGCCATCTTCATTCCAAGAGATCTTGGTATTTTTAGAGTTCTCTGTATACTTCCCCATCCCCACTTACCTACCTCTTTCTGTTTGATTCTTTAAGACCGTAAAAAATATTTAACTTGGGTTTACAGTGAAGGGATTCAAAGGAAGGAGACGGAGGCAGTGGGGGAGAGCCAGCGCTGTCTAAAGCACATGTTGCCATGGGGCATCCAAAGACCTGCTTTCCAGGGAGGAGCAAGTTCACACTCCTGTTGGTTTCCTTCCCTCTGGTTTCATCTTACCAGAAGAGAAACATGGAGGGACTGTTTCCATGGCATCAGCGGGCAGGGGGTGGGCCTTCCTTGCTGCCCAGCTCCCAGTCTCCGCTGGGCCTGGTGATTCTGAACTCTGTGCTTGGCTCAGCTGGGTGGCGAGGCTTTTAGAAACACTCCTGTGTTCCTTTCCCAGCCAGGTGAGGCCTGCTGGTGAGAGAGACAGGTGGGGACGTTGGAGGGAAACCTTAGTCTTCCACCCTCGGTGGCACGTGGTGAGAAGGCACACTCTGAATTTTTAGTGGGATCTTCTGTCCTAGGCAGCTGGGAGTAGGTTGGGTACTTTGAGTTTTCCCATTTGCCTTGATAGCACCTGGCTCGTGACTCGTGTCCTTAATCCAAATGTATATAAACACAAATGGGCTTACTTTTTCCCCTGCGGTTTCTTGTTGTCTTCAGCTATTCTGGTGTAAAAAGGAAAGTCTGGGCATGTTGGGGAGGGGCCTGGAGGGGTGCTCATAGAAAAGAGAGGGCAGTAGAGGGTGCAGGGGGCTCGGGACTTGGGGATGTGTGTTCCCTGTTCACAAAGGCTTTTCACTCCGTGCCAGTCAACTTCTGCTGTTGTTGGATCGTGCAGTTTCTCTTCTAGCCCATGTGTGGGCTTTGTTTCTGCTGCAGATAATAGGGCTGCATTGGTCAGATCACGGACTTTGGGGTCACCCACCCTAGAAAGACTAGGGCAAGGGGTCCGGCTTCTGAGAGTCTCTCAAGCCCCTGGGACGCTGGTGTCTTCAGGCTCCTCCCGGGGTCTGAGCAGCTGCAGCAGCAGCAGAAAGAGGGCAGGAGGAGTGGGTTTCTTGAGAATTTGCTAAAAGGCGGGAATGGACCCCAATTAAAGGAAAGGAAAGAAGATGTATCATGACTTGATATTAGTGTGGATCTTCCATTGGAAGGAGTCCTATGGAGGCTGGCCAGATCAAGGTTCTGGTGCGTGTGGGACTCGCCCCAGGGGTGAGCATTTTATATGTAAAACTTTCTCTGCCCTTAGGGGCGCTGCTATGGAATTCCAGAGAAGGCTCCAGAGTTACACAGTCACTATGTGGGAGGGAATTTCTGCTTTGTTGAAAAGGGGGCAGAAAGCCGTGGGCTGCAATGTTTTGCTGTCCCCTTCCTGAAGGGGGCACCACGGGACCAGCCTCACAGAGGAAGCCTCTGAAAGGCGTCTAGGGACCGCCCGGGTGCTGGTCATGGGGTCTCTAGACTTTAAAATGAGACTGAACTCCGTGCCACCCAGGCCTCAGATTCAATTTAACCTTCTTCAGCCAAAATCATCTTATAAAACCTAAGCTGTCATTCTAGTTGGTGTTTTTTGTCGTTGTTGTTTTTTAAAAATTTATTTATTTATTTGACAGAAACACAGCTAGAGAGGGAACACAAGCAGGAGGAGTGAGAGAGGGAGAAGCAGGCTTCCTGCCGAGCAGGGAGCCCGATGTGGGGCTCGATCCCGGGACTCCGGGACCATGACCTGAGCTGAAGGCAGATGCCCAATGACTGAGCTACCCAGGCGCCCCATAGTTGGTGTATTCAACTGCTCCTCCTTGTGTGAGAGCTAGCCTGAGGGAGGCGCATGCCACCGGGGTCCCAGACCAATGGCCCTCAGTGAGGGTTCCAGAGCAGTGCCAACTCTGGGAGCAGGTGGGGCACACCCCACCCCCTTCTTGGGCTTCCCCCTCCTCTGTCTGTCTTGAGAGTTCTGCTCGTCTCTCCTGGTGCCGCAGCTCCTGGGTAGTACCCACGATGCCCAGCGAGGTGTGCAGTTCAGGTGAACAAAGCATAACTCCTAGGAGAAGTTCTGGTCCGTGCAATACTTGGGACACATCTAAAACAGAGAGATTTTAAAAATTCTGATACCTGGGCCAAATCCCCAGAGGTTCCGCTGTCACTGGTGTGGAGTGTGGCCCAGATATTAGAATTCCTGAAGAACTCCCCAGATGGTTGTAACTTAAATGACTGCCCAAGGAGGTGCGTTTGGGTTTTTTTGTTTGTTTTTGCTAAACCAGACAACTCTACCAAGTAGGGATTAGTAGTAACTCTTCCCAAGTTGAGAGGTGTTTTGGGGCACAAAGAGGGGGCCTACAACACACCCACATTTTACATGGCACTTGGCTACTCTAACATTCAACAGGAAGCCAGGCAATTTATAGAATAAGTGAGTAAGCTTTATAAAGTTCTAGTTAAAAGAAAGGAAAGTATATATTTTAAAATTTGAATTGGCCAAGTTAGACAAATTATTTTAGGCTTGTAGATTCTTTGAGAATTGTCAGAGGGAAATTCCTTTATTTTAATTTTATTTCACTTATTACAAAAACAGAGCTCAAGAACTTCCCAAAGCACTTGGACCCAAAACAGTGGTTTTCAGCTTGGGCTGTGCATTGGAATAACCTGGGGAGATTGTCAACATTCTGCTGACTAGGCTGAACCGAGCATTGCCCCACCCCAAGATTCCAATTTAATTGGTGGGGGTGCAGCCCAGGCATCCAGATGTTTAAAGAGCCCCCCAGGCCATGCCTGGGTGTGTAGCCCAAGGTTGAGACTAGAACATTCTTAGGGCTGGGTGAAAACACAGGTGGAACTGGCTGTGGGGTTTATGAATCCAAGTGCTACCTGAACAGTGGAGGCGCCAGGGGCTTTGATGGGTGGTGAGAGGTGAGCAGATCCCTCACTCCAGGATGGGAGGCCAGATGCCTTCAGGAACCCGTGTATCCGCCTGTTTTCCCCAGCGTGGGGGGCTTAGCAAACCTGACTGGGCAAGTCTCCGCCTGGTGCCTACGGAGTCGCACACTGGCCCATTGTGGAGTCGGGGTCGGGAAGAGGCTGTCCGCCTGAAGGCAGCCCCAGAAACTATCCTCTACTTGCACAGCTGAGCAGGAGGGGACACTGGCTTCGTGGGGTTTGCCTATGATCTGTTTCCTGGCTGGGTGGAGGAGCATCACCCCTGTTAGTAGCCAAACTGGAGGCCCCGGGCCCTTGTCTCCTGGCAAGTCTGGGTCCTGACCCGGTCGGGTCCAGCGGTCAGGAGGGCACCGTGTAGATGCTTCTGTTCCAGTGAGGGGCTCCGTAACCAGCAGAAACCTGCAGGGGCAAGTGGGGCCTGGTGGCTCAGGGAGCAGTTAAGCCCACTTTCTGTGTTCTGTATCTCTGTGTGTTCAGTGCATTAACAAATTTAAACCTAAAAGCGGGACGTTTGGGCATGGTCACCATGCCAAGGAAATGACTGTTGGCCCGGCCCATACTGACTCTCTGAAAGCGTTAAGGAGGGTTTTAGGTTGAGGACTTCGGTGCTGGCATCCTCCCTGGCCATACCCACTGAGGGGGCCATAAGCCAGAGGGGCCACGCACCCCCCAGGTGACTTCAAGTCCCTTCCCCTGACCCATTGACCTTAGGCACCTTCTGGGCTTGCCCTAGCCTCGTGGCAGAACAGCTCTAAGGCCCTTCTGCCACACTCTGCCGATACCTGAGGAAACTGGCCGCTCTGGAAGGGTTTCTAAAGGCACAGACCCTGGTGAAGTGCATGCCAGACATCACTCTGATCTTGTAGGCTCCGTCTCTCCCTGCGACTGTAGGGGGAGGGCTGTCGGCCCAGAGCCACCAGCTGCAGGGTGGCTGAGAATGGCGTGCCCTGGCCCCTTGCACAGGACCTGAGGGCTGCTGCCTGGGGGAGACTGCGCCTCCTGCCGGGCCCCTGGTGGCAGGGGGAAAGGGGGCATGGGGGCTGCCCCCCTGCTGGGCCCCTCTGCTTTGCTGTGCTGCACAGGCCTTATTTTGTCTGCATGGTTTGGGGTCACTGTCCTTGTGCCTTTTTTCTTCCCTGTCGCACTTACAGGAGTTCCCATGTCCCCACTGCCCCTTTTCTACATCCTCTCGTTTCCCCCGTCCTTCCCGAGCCCTGTGAATGTGTACATAGCGTCAGGCCCGGCGTCCACATGCTTCCACCGCGCCCGGAGTGCTCCCGGGCCAGGCCTCCCCACAGGGTGATCCACTCGGAGAAGCTCAGCCTCCCCTCTGCTCTCTCTGCCTTACAGATTCAGTAACTTTGTACAGAACTCTTCATTGTGGTCTTAAGCTTGGAGGGCTCGGACCGACTTAGCCCCTCGTGCCGCCCGCAGCTAGTTTAGAAACCTTGCGCACCAGAAGAGAGTAACTTTGTGTAACGCACCTTCTCCCACAAACCTCTTCCTGTATTGGTGTCAATATTTCTAGAAAGCAGGGCGCCCCTTCCTCACTGCGGGCCCCGGCCTGGGGACGTCATGGGTCTGCAGCAGCGGCCCTGGCCCCGGGGGGGGGGGGGCGTGTGTGGTGGGGAGGGCTCCCGCAGGGGGCCTCCCGGTGCTTGGCACTGGACTGCCTTCAGGATCACTGCCGTCCGGTGTTTCGAACAGCCCTGGACTCCAAGTGGGCAGAAGAGGCTTCTGGCTGCTGCCCCAGCCGGTCACTAACAACTGCGGAGCCCTTCCTCCTCTGCCCAAGGTGCTCAGACCCGAGTGCCATTAATCCCCCGCTGTGGACTGGACTGGCACGGGGCCCAGCCTTGAGGATTCGCTCATGACCCACTGGCTCCCTCAGTCCCAGCTCTTCCTGCTCTCTTGGCCAGGTGCCCTGGGGCCCAGATTGGACAAGCTGCACGTGTCCACGTACTCATGGGTTTGTTAGAGGAGCTTTGATTTTGTGGGATTCTCCTTGAGTCCACCCCTCCCAACCGCCCCCCCAGCATCCATCTGGAAGCTGGCCTAGCTTCGCTGCTGGGGTGAGACCTCCACCCCCAGGCCCCAGGGGAAGGGGGAGGGGGAGAAGCCCAAGGCTGTGTCCCAGGGCCTCGAGCTCTCCGCCCCCTACCTGCTTCTAGCCAAAAAGGAGCAGGCTCTCAGAGGCAGGCTGCTTCAGGAACTCTAATATACAGACCGAGGTGTAAATAAACAGTTTGCTTTTCTTGCCTGACTTGATGGTGAGTTTCTGTGGTTGGGGGAAGAGGGGAGACCTGGTTCCAGGGCTCCTGGGGACGAGCAGGCCCCACCCAGCATCCCAGGGAGGCTGGTGCTGTTCTCCAGGTGCAGGGCAGAGCAGGGGGTCACCCCGCAGACCCTCATTTTGGCCCCTGTCCCTAGGAGAGGAGAAGGGGATCCCAGAGGCCCCTCTAATACCACCATGTCCACCCTCAGGGCTTGTCTTCACCGCAGCCACATCTCCTTTCCCAGCAAGGGCCTGCTGGGGGCCTTCACCTTGCCCTGGTCCCTCTAATGAGGCTTCAGGGCCATATTCCTCCGTGTGACCCCCCTGGGTATCAGGTGCAAGTCCTCCCCTCATACTTGGTTTCAGACTGACCTGACAGCTCAAGTTCTGCTAAGCCCAGGAGCATGGAGGTAGCTCCGGGTTGAGAGGCCCAGACCCCCAGCTTTCTGCCCCTTCCTCTCACTACAGGATTCCAGGGGTGGGGAAGGGATTCACAGGTGTCCAGGCCCAGCACCTGAAGAAGAGTCTGCTCACTCTGTTGGCCCAGACCCCCAGGACAGGCAGGACCAGGTCCCTCCACGTCCCCATATAGGCCTTTGTGTGGTGGGTCAGCCTGGGAGGCAGGCAGCTCCCCACCTTGCTGGATTTACGTGGGCCCCTGGGCTTACAGGCAAGGCCCTTCCCAACACTGGGAATCTGTTGTCCTGGATCTCTATTCCCTCCATCTTCCTAATGTGCCTTTTTCTCTCCTTAGTGGCCAGATCCTGCGAATAAAAATACAGGATGCCCAATTAAATGTGAATTTCAGATAATTTTTCAGTTTAAATATGTCCCATGAAATACTTAATTATTCATTGCATATCTGAAATTCACATTTAACTGGGCATCTTGCGTTTTATGTGGCGACCCTGTTCTCGCTCTCCTTTTTTTTTTTTTTTTTTAGATTTTATTCATTTATTTGACAGGGAGAAACACAGCTAGAGAGGAAACACAAGAGAGGGAATGAGAGAGAGAGAAGCAGGCTTCCTGCAATGCGGGGCTTGATCCTGGGACTCTGGGATCATGACCTGAGCTGAAGGCAGTGGCTTAACCAACTGAGCAAACCAGGTGCCCCCCCAAAAAAATTTTTTTAAGATTTATTCATTTGAGAGAGAGAGAATATGCTCAAGGGGGAGAGGCAAAGGGAGAGGAAGAAGCAGACTCCCCGTTGAGCAGGGAGCCCGACGTGGGGCTCAATCCCAGGACCCCAGGATCATGACCTGAGCCAGAGGCAGATGCCCAACCATCTGAGCCTCCCAGGCGCCCCCCCATTTAGAGCCTTTCAGAGTCTGGGCTCAGGCCAAAGTCTCCTGAAGAGGTAAAAAATATCTAGGTCTGAAATCACTCAGCCAACCAATTTAGGCACCAGGGGTAGGTACAGAAAAGACAGCAGAGGTTTACGTCCTCCCGGGGGAAGGGAAGTCACAGCAGACTCCCAGGTGATGAGATGCACGTGGGAAAGTTCGGGGCAAGGGCACGGGGCGGTACTGCAGGAGCGAGGCAAGGAAACTGAGGTCAGCTGGGGATCAGGGACAGCTTCCCCAAGGAAGGGGTATTTTAGAGAAGTCCTGCAAGATTGTAGAATCCAGGAACCCCATGTGGGAGAGGTGGGTAGAAAGCATAGCCCTTTCAGAGGTGGGGGCGGGTGGGACTGGTGAGGCAGTACAGAGCCTGGCTTGCCAAGGGTGGATCTCATTCCACTATGAAACAATTGTTTCATCAGCACCTAACAGATACCCTGTGAAGGGCGGGGTGTGGAGCTTTGACCCTGAGCAAAACAGCTCTGCTCCTCGCCCCAACCCATGCACAGGTGCCTCTAGCATTTGAGAACGGAAGGTTCTTGATCCTGGCTGCATATTTTAATAAGCTGGGGGAGCTGAAAACCCCACGGATATAGGTCCCACCCAGTGGATTGGATTCAGGTGGCAAGGGGTGGGCTGGACACTAGGGTCTTTCCAAAGCCCCCAGGTGATTCTAGCTTGTGGGCAGGTGTGAGGGTTACTGGTATATAATCCCCCCAGAGATCATTTGAGGAGCCAACTAAGTTCGAGAGGAGGAGGAGGAGGCCAGGTGAGGGAAAGTAGGGGGGATGAGGGGAGGGAACCTATCAGGTAAAGAGGCCTAGCCAGGGGAGAGAGCAGAAGGATCTTAAGCCAGGACCAGGCAGGCTCAGAACCCGGTTTCAGATGGTGGTGGCAGGACTAGGCAGCAGCCTGAGAGAGGAAGAGAGATGAAGGCAGCCGGGACTCAGGTAAGACCTGGATTATTTGTTACTTGCTGAATGGGATGAAGGTCTGGAATTGCCAGGCGTCAGTGATTGTTTGGGCAAGGGAGCTGGGCTTCCCACAGCCTTGCCCAGAGGGCCTATTCCTACCAACCCGCCTCCAGAAAATGACTACAAGCTACGTGCAAAGGTGGGCAAAGCTACTCACTCCTCACTGTCACCCCCACCAGGGCTCTGGCGTTGGCAGGGGAGGGGGTGCGCACGGCCAGCGGCGACCTAGAGACCTGTGGCCAGCAGGGGGCGCTCGCTGCATGATAAGGTGGGGTTCTCGTTGGGTGGGGGCAGCTCGCAGGCCCCGGCCCTCCGGATTTTCCAGCCCTGGGAAGCGGGTTTGGCGTCATCCCTCCTCTGTCACTGGGCCTGATGGGTGCGTGGCCCACAGGAGGCAAGAGTGATGTAGGTCTTGTTGGCTTCCGTGTACCTAGGGCTTACCGCGGGCAGAGTGATTGGTGCGCGCTGGGGTCCTGTAATCCTCCCAACCACCAGGAAGTGGGTGGTAGTGTTACCCCCATTTTACAGATGAGGAAACCGAGCCATCACAGGTGGCCTAACTCACCGCAGGGTTAGGATCTTGCAGAACCCTGGTCACCCAGGGTTCACACCCAGGCAGCTGATAAGGGGGAAGAGTTCTTCCAAAGGGCGACTCCATTGATTAGCCCAAGGAGTGGGTTGCTCAGAGCAGGGAGGTGTCACTTCAGGCTGGAAAGGCTTCAGGGAGAAAGGAGGACATATATCAAGCCCTGGAGCCGGCGCCAGCTCTCCGTGAGCAGAGGGGCTGTGAAGAGCGTGTGGGAACAGGTGCCCGGAGGTGGGAGCTTGTCTACGGAAGGGTGGTCGTTTCCCTGCGGCTCAGCTGCGCCCTACCTTAAAGGGGGCTGAGGGTCACTGATGCTGCAAGCCCCTAGGGCAAAGTTATGGCCTCCAGAGCTGGCTTCAAACCAGTCCTTCCAGTAACTAACCCAATGGCTGGGCTGGGGCTGCAGGAAGTTCCCCTCACTCCCCCGCCATCCCTCGTGTGGCCCTGGCTTTCGCTCCAAGCTCTTCACACTGGGTCCTGATTTGGGCTCCATGTCATTGATGTGGTCTCTGGGTTTAAACAGACAAACAAACAAACAAACCTAGAACTTCTAAAAGGCCCAAACGCAGGGGGCAAACTGACAAGTGGAGTCAGGGAAAGGGAACTAAACTAACCACCAAAAAGGTGAAGAGAGAGAGAGAGGAAAAAAACAAAGCGCACTAACCCTAGATAGGAAAAGCAGCCTTCAATTAAATGTGGCCTTATCCTCTAAAAAGGTTTCAAGTCGTGTTGACTTTTTGTCCTTTTAACAGTAGCCTTCGACTTAGAAGTTTTGTGCTGGCAAAGAGACAGCAAAACCTGACCAAGGGGAAAAGTGTCAGGTGGCTCAGAAGGAAAGAAGGTCAAGTGGCATCTCACCTGCCTATTAACTTTAGCAGTGAACAGTGATGAAGGTGTTCAAATTCTGATTAACATGGGGCTGTGGCTAAGAGCTAACCAACCCTCCCACTTTATAGCTAAGGAAACTGAGGTTAACCAACTCCTGAGGGGTCACAGGGCATGACCCCTCCTACATTCATCCAGTGTCACACAAGTTTTAACTCTTCTTTTAAAAAAAAAATTATTTATTTATTTGACAGAGAGATAGATCACAGGTAGGCAGAGAGGCAGGCAGAAAGAGGGGGGGGGAGCAGGGTGCCCACCGACCAGAGAGCCCGATGTGGGGCTCGATCCCAGAACCCTGAGTTTTAAGTCTTCTATGCAAATAACTACCAGCCCACAAACCTAGAAGCCACAATCATAGTTGTATGTAACCCACTGTATCAACAAATTACTGGGGTGCCTGGGTGGCTCAGTGGATTAAAGCCTCTGCCTTCGGCTCAGGTCACGATCTCAGGGTCCTGGGATCAAGGCCCGCATTGGGCTCTCTGCTCTGCGGGGAGCCTGCTTCCCCCTCTCTCTCTGCCTGCCTCTCTGCCTACCTGTGATCTCTCTGTCAAATAAATAAAATTTTTAAAAAGCAAACTACTACTGCTAGGTAACAAGCCACCCTCAAAACACAGTGCTGGCTTTCAGCTGGAAGACTGGTCATGGCCTCTTGTCCCCCAAGAGCTAGACCACCTTCCTTACACGGTGGGCTGGGACCAGCTCTAAGATACCAAGATATCACAGGAAGAGGCCGCAAGGTCTCTCAAGACCCAAGCTTGGGTATTTACTCAACATCCCTTTTGCCACATTCTACTACTAGTCAAGCAAGCCAGATGGCCCGCCCATGTCCCAAAGGGGTAGCGCTTAGACTCTGCCTCCAGAAAGGGAAAGCAGCAAAGAATGGGAGACTTCATTTAATCTACTGTGCCTGTCTCTTTAAAATTACAACCCTCCCTCCCACAACCAGAACATCCTATCCATCCCTATTGATCTTTCTCCCTAGTACTTATCATTAGTATAGTATATAGTTTGTTTATTTAAGAGTGGAAACCCCATGAGGGCAGGGGGTTGTGCCTCTTAGTTCCTGCTATAGTTCTAGCACTGGTAGGTGCTCAGTGAGGATTTTTTAAAGGAATGAACGACGGGATGATCTTACTATTGTGCTATGTGGAGATGGGAATGGCCTGATCTTTGCCACTTAGGAGCTCTGTGTTTTGGAACCAGTTCTCCACCTCTTGGTTCAGTTTCACGGCATCTTTGCCAAAGCAAAAGCTCAGTATTAAAAATGGTACGTAAGTCTAGAAAACAGAAGTTAGACATGTCCTTATCGCTGCTCCTTCCTGGAAGGAGACAAAACCAGGCTCCTAGACCTACCAGCTAGGGAGTGGACCTGGACAGACCCACAGTGACCCCACCAAGGAGCAACCCCAGGGCAGCCCAGGGTGGGCTGTGACTCAGAGTAGGGAGTCAGAGAGCAAAGAATGTAAGTTACCTACTTTTTTCCTTTTCAGTTTTTTTTTAAGGTGCTTTTATAAAACAGACTTTCCCTTGTAGAGTTTTACGTTCACAGCAAAAGTGAGTGAGAGTTGCCATATTACCACCCCCCCCATGCCCAACATCCCACACCAGAGTGGTCCAGGGTACAGTCCATGAAATGATCCACTTCTAAGGACGTGCGAAACGCTCATCCTACAATGGTAAGTGAGAAAAATCAGGATACCGGGAAATGTACAAATGTGAAAATAGGAGTCTGACTCTTCTGTGTCATATGATTTCATCAAATTCACCAGTTAAAAAGCTATTTTATGGGCCATTAAAAAGGGAGAAGACGACTACCAACTATAAGACTCCATCAACTGATCAGTTGTCATCCTAATTTCTAATTTGCTAAAATGTGAGAAAGAAACCTGCATCTGAGAATAATTATGGTGGGCTCTAGACACACAAGAATGGGGTCCCTGTGCTTGTCTCTGGTGGTTACTACAGATCCTTTGTCATGCTTTTAAACACTTTCCTGCTTCAACAAATGGTGTTGGGAAAGCTGGGCAGCCAAAAGCAAAACAATGAAGTTGGATGACTACCTAATCCCACATACAAAAACTAACTCAAAATGGATTAAAGACCTAAACATACAACCTGAAGTGGTACAGCTCTTGGAAAAAAAATAGGGGAAAATCTTCATGACATCAGAGTTGGCAATGACTTCTCCAATATGATACTAAAATCACAGGCAATGAAAACAAAAATGGACAAATGGGAATGACTACACCAAACTTAACTTCTGCGCCGTGAAGGAAACCACCAACAGGGTGAAAAATCAACCTACAGAATGGGAGAAAATATTAGTCAATCATATATCTGATAGGTTAGTGTCTAGGGTAGACAACTCCTACAACCCACCCATTAAACAAAACCTCAAATAACCAGAATAAAAAGTTGGCAAAGGACTTAAATAAAACATTTCTTCAAAGATGATATGCAAATGGGCAACAAGCATATGCTCAACGTCACAATCAGGAAAATGCAAATGCGACCACAATGAGATACTACTTCATACCCATTAGGATGATCACTACTAAAAAAAATTACTGGCACAGATGTGAAGAAAACTGAACCATTGCGCACCATCGGTGGGAATGTAACACGGTACAGCCACTGTGAAAACAGTCTGGAGGTTCCTTGGAAAAGTTAAAAATAGAATTCCCATAAGATCCAGCAATCCCACTTCTGGGTTATATACCCAAAAGAACCAAAGACGTATTTGCATACCCATGTTCACTGCAGCACAATTCACAATAGCAGAGGTCGAAGTAAACTACATGTTCACTGAGGGATGAATGTATTAAAAAAAATACAGTGAAAAGTGACCTTAGAAAAGAAATCACATCATGTCATGGGTGAACCCTGAGCACATTATGCTAAGTGAAATAAGCCAGGAACAAAAAGGCAAATACTGGAGGACTTCACCTGCTACCCTGAGCAGCCCGACTCTGAGTAGAACCGTGGTTGCCAGGGGCTGGGCAGAGGCTGGGGAAGGGAGTGGGAAGAGTTTCCATAAAACTTCCATTTGTTGCACAACGATGTCCAGAGAGTAGACACTACATTTTTAAACGGTCAAGTTGGTAAACTGTGCTTTTTAGCCCACACAAAAACAGCTTTCCTATGTTTCCGCAAACCTCCACAATCTATACTTTTTAAAGCTCTATAAATAAGGATGACTTTGGCAGTGTTGGTGGCCGCAAGGAGAGCAACGGCCAATGGTGCCCTTCATCTGATTTGGGTCCTGCCCATCCCCACCCAGGGCGCTGGCCTGAAGAGGGGCTGGAAGCCTGCAGTTGGCCACATCCTGCCCTGGGAAAAGGGCACCCACCTCTCCTGGAACAGACACTGTGGCCACAGGTCAAACGAGGACAGAGGAACCTAATTTCCTTTTCAAAAAAAATTTAAGCAAATGCAAGATCTACAAAAAAGTATACGGTATCATAATCACCCGTATTTCCACCATTTCAGCTTCCTGCCTCTCAAAGAAAAGAAACCAAACATTACCAGTGAAGTCCCTATCCCCAGCCAGTCTTTTATATTTTTCTTACCGACTTTGTATGTCTTTTCCTTTAATAAATGGTTAGTACTGTCCTATAGCCTGCTTTTTAAAATTGCATGTGCTTCTGCGCACTAACTCCGCTGACCATCATTCCTTTGAATTTAGATCACTGTTTTTAATAAGTGGCCCACTGTTCCACGGCACAGACAGACTACCAGCGTCCTCCACCCAGGTGGCCTCCCATTGTTCACTCCCATTAGCACTGTCTCCGCGAACATCCCTGGGGGCATCCGTCGGTCCCTCCCGGGAAAAGCCATCTTGTCGAAACAGAGATGTACGCAGAGTCTCGGTGTCTGGGCGGCAAGGGCAGAGCGTGACCAAGCCCGGGCAGGTTTTCCTTACACAGGCCGCCGTTCCTGCACCGTCAGCGACGGCTCACCCTGGGAGCCTGGCCCTCATCCCTCCCGGCTCCCTGCACGTTTCTCCAAGGCCGGTCGCGTCCATGCCTGCACCGCCTTTCTTGGCCCTTCGGCTCCTGGTGGGCTTGGCGCTGCCCGCGCAACCTGCAGACCCCATGGAAAAGACCCGGCCAAGCTCACACGGCAGCGGGCGCCGACGCCCGGCCCCGGCTCGCTGGCGGTCGCAGTCTCCCCCTCTGCTCGCGTCGTAGCAGGCGCGGGTCTCGGTTTTTCTCCGTCTGGACTCCCGGCCCCGCCGTCGCCGTCGCCGTCGCATCGCCGCCCCTAGCGAAACCGGGGCGGGCCTCTGCCCGGGCTCACCCAGGGACCGGGAGGAGGGCGGGGCCGGGCCGACAGTCCAAGAGTTCGGGTCCCGGCTCGGGCAGGAAGCTGGCGCCTGGCCTCCGCCCTGAGCTGGCCCTGAGCGGACCTGGGCGTCCCGCGGAGCGTGGTTTCGGTGAGCGGGTCTGGAGGGGCGGGCGGGGGCGGGGCCAGAGGCGGGGCACCGCCTTTCCCCGCGCCTGCGCCTCCTACTCTCCACTGAGAGCTTCCACCGCTCGCTTGGCTGTCAGGCGCGGTGGCCAAGTGGTAAGGCGTCGGTCTCGTAAACCGAAGATCGCGGGTTCGAACCCCGTCCGTGCCTGGGGCATAAGGTTGGGGTTTGGTGGCGGGGCTTTGTTGTCCCTGCCTTGGCCCTTAACTGCGTGGCACTTTTTACTTTTCCGCAGCCTCCCCTCCCCTAGGCTGCGCAGTCACTGGTGCAGGCCCAGCCATCGCTTTCTGGCTCACTGGACTGCTGGTGGACCCTCTCAGTCCCCGCCACGCTACACTTCGCCGGCAGGACCCGCGTCTCATGGTCCTTGCTCCGCTACCCGCCCTCTTCGGCAGCCCCACTCGCCTTGCGCTATTCCGGCCGGGGCTCCTCTGGGTCCCTGTGATACCCGTGGGGAGACGGAGGCCCCAGGGCAAGGGCTCACGCTAGGCACCGATGTTGCCAGTGGGGAACGGGTGGTCCAGTGTCGCTGGGTTTGCGTGTCTTAAGGGAGACCTTTCCAGAAAGGCTGTTGGAATTTCTGGAGTGGTGTTTTCTGATTTCTGTGTGTTCCTTGAGAAGTGAGTTATCCACCTGTGCCTGCTGCCGGGCATTCTTGTTTAGAAAGCCCACACTTAGCTCAACTCGTGGGTGCTTCTAGCCTCTGTGAACTGACAGTATGAGTTTGTTGCCTGCCTGTGTGATCCTTTCAATCCTGCCCCTAGCCAGTTATGACACTCCCAAGTCATCTCTAGGATAAACAACCCAATTTAATATGACACGATTTTGACGGCCTCTCATTCCTGAATCGCTCTAGTCTGTCTGTCTGCTTCTTTAATTGTGCTCCTCAGTACTGAAAACACTACTCCAGAGATAGTTTCATGAATGGAACTTTCCCTCCCTCATTCTGCATTCCATACTTCTATTAATGTGCCCCCCCTTCAGGGGCCCCACAGCTCAGTTGACCATGGGGAGCTTCAGGTGGATTGAATGTAAGCAGGGAGTCTCTGAAGTGATGTCTAGAATTATCAGAAGACAGTATGTGGGGCTCAAGGAGCAGGGAAATATGCTGATCTTTTCCCTAAGATGCCAATAAAGGGAAGAGATGCTCTTGGCTTTTGAAGGGAATGCTGAGCTAGAGACTCAGTGTTATGGAATTGTTAGTAAATACAAATGGAGACAGATTCCGGATGTTCAGAAATAGGACGAGGAAAGGCCCCAAACTATTGGATATTGCTTTGGATCTTATCCCTTAAGTTGAATCACTGATGAGAAGAAACTCCAAGGTTAGACACTGGGGTTTCTGTAATAGCTGGAGCGGAGAATTTCACCCTTGCAAGGGTGGGAGATGAACAAGGCGAAATCAATAAAAGAGGGTCAAGGTACAGAGGAGGTCAACCTACAGATGGTGGAGGAACCATGGGTCCCCAAAGGTAAAGGGCTGGAGACAAGGGTCAGATACGGATCCCAGGTTAAGATGGGTGAGGGGAGATGGAAGAGAAGGAGGGGCAGATCCGAGTACCAGGATAAGCATAGGAACAGAGGTCTTGTGATTACCATGAAGGCCCACGGCTATCTATACTCACCTCTGTGGGCTGTGAGTGGGTCATTGGCCTAAAGAGTGAGGGCCCAGGCAGAAAAAGATACCACTGATACACCCTGGACTTAACTTCCTCTTTGCAAAATTGGAAAGTTGAAAGGGATGTTTCCTAAGTACCTTATAGCTTGAAATTTGGTTTCTATCTCAGATCCTAGACCTTGGAGAGAAGCAAGGGGACCTCAAGGTGTCCCACCCATGTTTCTCATAGCTGCCAAGGTGGTGGAAAATAGGACTCCCTTTCTCAGTGGGGCCTGGCCATCATGACTTCATGAGATCTGTCTGACCCTGGCTCCCCATGCAGAGAGTTACAGTCTGTCCCCCACCATGGGCAGAACGAGAGCCACAAAGACCCCCATTCCTGATACACTGTAGTCTGTCCCCTCCTTTGATTGTGACAGATGACTCCAGTGATAGTCTCATTGACTGCCAGCTTCCCCTTGCTCAGATCTCCTCCTATATGCTCCCCCCAAGGTCTAGAACAGAACACAGGGCCTCTGACTTTCCACTTTGAGAGCCACAAAGGAAGACGGCCATTTGTGGGCAGCTAAAACCTCCAGGATATTTTTAAAAATATACACTACTTTAGGTCAGGCCTCTTCCTTCCCGTACATGAATATTATTTAACTTAAAAGCAGAATTTGGCAAGTATATCTATTTCGCCTCCTGTTGCCAGTTTGAATCCAATATTCCAGCCTAGAGAGATATATTTTTAAATCTATTATTGTATAATAAAACACAGATTTGAAACCCACACACATCCGGTCAATGTCTTAATGAATTATTTTTGCCAGGCACTCCAGAAGCCTCTGATGTGCCCCCTATCTCAATCACAGCCCCCACAGCCAGAAGTCACCATACTCCCTACTTGCATAGTAATCACTTCCTTGCATTTTTACATTATCACCTAGTTGCGCATCTTTATACCCTATAGTTTAACTTTGTTCATCTTTAAAATTGATTAGCTCTTGAGCTCTTTTTTCTTTTCAATCACTAGGATTATCTTCTTTCCCTTTCGTTTCCTTGCAATGTATCAGTGGAGGGAGCTGACCTGACTATAGGGGTTTCCCATAGTCTGGACTTTGCCAACTGCAAACCTTTGGTGCAGTTTTAACCAAGCTCCTCTGTCCTTAGTATGTCCTGCAAAATTTGACACTCAAATACCATGATTTAGGATTTAAGCTGAAGCTAATCAGGCAGTGGGAGGTACTTTTCTTTCCCTTACAGTCCCTCTAACCTTGCACGTGAAATGAAATTGCAAAATAAGAAACAAAACTGGAGTATTTATAAGCAAACACTACGGGTCCAACCCCATTCTTGGGACCAGAGGTTACAATTTGGAATCACAGACTGATAGGAATGAAAATGACCATCCAATCCTCTTATTTTATAGCCCCAGAAGTAGATGGAGAGAGGGAAGTGATTTGTTCAAGGTCATCCAGAAAGCTGTACCATTATAATACAGATTATTATAGAGAATGAGCACAAATCTGTTTGGGAATGTCATCTCCATTATCACTTGACCTGTACCCAGGAGACGGCCCATCTCTTTGCCAGCCAAGCAGGTATTGTACCTGTCTAATATTCACCCCCATCTATAGGAAAAGCACATAGGGACAAAATCAGAGGCTTGACCAGACCACTCAAGCTGTACAGGCGGGGGAGGGAAATAGGCCCACGCTGCCAAAGGTCAGAATCCCCAGGAGACTGATCGCTAGCTCTTCTGGACCAAGGGCTCTAACATTGTCCAGGCCCTTGGCTTTGAAAGCCTGGTGGAGAGCCGTGGGTGGGACGGCTGGGGGACTCTGGGCCAGTAGGGCTCCTGGTATAACCTTCCTTCCCACCCTCTCTGCCTCACTCCTTAGGTCACATTCAGAGGGTTTAACCCAAGCAGAGTGTCAGACCACCTGCCTCTGCCCTTCCCCGCAACATGCGGCAAAACCGAATCCAGCTCAGAGGACTCACAGCCTTGGCACTGCTGAATATTATCACACCTGCAAAGAATGGACTTCTTTCTGGGGAATCCACCCCTCTGCTGTTGCTTGCGGGCAAGCATTGTGTCTTCTCAAGTGACCCAGATAGATAAAGGAGCTCTTTTTTTTTTTTTTTTTTTTTTTAAGATTTTATTTATTTGGCAGAGAGAAACACATCCAGAGAGGGAACACAAGCAGGGGGAGTGAGAGAGGGAGAAGCAGGCTTCCTGCCGAGCAGGGAGCCCGATGCGGGGCTCAATCCCTGGTCTCCGGGATCATGACCTGAGCCGAAGGCAGCCGCTTAACCAACTAAGCCACCCAGGAGCCCCTTAAAGGGGCTCTTTATATGTTGGCTGAAGGAATGAATGTCAATAACAATGATATATATATTAAAAAAATAGTCAGCAACTTCTTTTCCTATAGTTAAGGAATAGGCGAGCTGGGAGAAACCACAGAGAAAATCCCATTCCAGTTTTGTCAGTGATGGCACAGAGGCCCAGGGGCAGAGAGAAACTGATCGAATGTGGCATAGGCACGAGGAAGCGGAACAGGCCCCAGATGTGGACAGGACCAGTGATCCCCAGTGTGGCTTCTCAGCAGTAAAGATTTTACTCCTGGTCTGCCATTCTCCTGAGCTCCCAGGCTCTCCCCTCTGGCCAAGCCATCTCGGTTGGGAAAGAGAATGCATGCGGCTTGCCATCTGAACAGAGTAGGTTGTGTCTTATGTCAGAGCTCTTTCTGATTGATGGCAGGGAGCTGGAAAGAAGCCAGTACGGTCAGCACCGTGTACATTGCCTGATATAGGCTGGATGATCCAGAGGAGGAAGCTGAGCAGAAAGAACGCAGCACAGAGTGAGTGACCTTGGGTAAATCATTTTACCTCTGCCAGTAAATTGGTTGTGCTCCCCCCCCCCCCCCCCCCCCGCCGGCCCTGCCACTTCACAGCGCTTTATGGGTTGCTATTCGTGTTCTCATCAGAGAATCAATATCGCAGCATGAGGTGGATATTGAATACCTTGCATGGTTTGGGCATTGGAGGCCTCGGTCAGTGTTGGCCTTTCTGCCCTTGGGGATGCAGTCACCCTCTGAGAGGAAACTGGGGAAATCAGTAAGTGTTAGAGGGAGTGCCTCTGTGTGGTTCAGCTCTAGGGGGCCCCTGGGGAGGGTTGGGGGCAGTCAGGCCCATCCAATAGTAGCAAAGCTGGGTTCTCAGGGCAGCGTAGGCAGGACTGAGAGGCATTTGGCAAATATTTACTGAGTGTGTGTTATGTGCCGAGCCCTGGGACACAGTAATGTATGAAAGAGAAAGAAATTGCTACCCCTGTGGAGCTTCCATTCTGGGAGTTGGAGGCAAAGATCAGCAAGGAGACAGAATATATTCTCAGATGAGCAAAACATTTGGCACTTTCGAGGAGAAAGGGCTACTGGAAGAGAAAAAAGGTAATTGGGGGATAAGATGTGATGAGAAAGGGGGCTGCAATTTAAAATAGGGAGCCAAAGAAGACCTATGGAAGAATCTAGAATGGAGGTGGGGGGAGAGAACAAGGTCAGTATCTCCAGCTCTAAGGATTTTGTCCCCATGGGAATTTGATCCCTCCCAGCCACGGATCTGGATGTGTGCAGGAGTCTGACAGAGTGTCTGGGACCTTAAGATCTTGTATGTCACATCGCATCCTTCCCTCCCCATCCTCCTCAAGGGCTCTGAGGCCAGTTTGCCAAAGAGCCTGACTCCTAGGGGTCATTTGTGGGGAGGGGGTGCAAAAAGGGCAGAAGCACAGAGCAGACTTGGAGAGGCAAACTACGTTGGAAGAAGAGCAAAAGGGCGGGAACGACCCTGGATGCTGGGCCTCTCTGAGCTGTTTCCCTAGAGCAGCTGACGAAAGTTGCACCAGACCAGGGAGGACCTGGGCGGAGAGGGGCTGGTCTCAGGCCTGTACTTTACTGCAGCGATCCTGACATGTAAAGTCACCCACAAAATGTGGGCAATAATACTCATCTGAGGATCAGTGTGAGAACGTAAGGAGAAGCACAGGGTCTTGGCACCTAGAAATTTCTAACTGAGACCTAGTTCATCTGGGCACATTCTCGAAGGTGGTAGTTTTCAAATTGTAGGAGGTAACCATGAGTGGATTGTGAAAGAAATTTTAATAGCTTGCAACCAGCATTTTTTTTTTAATGAAACAGAATAGGATAAAAAAATTGTTTCAAGTGCATAAGAATTGTTTCATGAGACATTTTACATACGTAAGTAAGTATAGGTATTTCCTACCATGGAACCTGATTAGAAGTTTGAAAACCATGCCCTTAGACAGTGTTTCTGTAAAGATGGTTGGAAGGGATGTTTCTTAACTTACTGATTTCCATGCCACTGCCCCTATCAGAATACCTCTTGTAATTAGTATAGACTGAATATTTGGCTGTGAGCTGGCTCACTTTAACCATTTTTTGCCTCATTGTGACAACAATATTCATGACATTGACATTGAAAAATACACATCGCATTTTTTTTTTCAACCTGAAACCGTCTCACACACATGAGCCTGGTGCTTGGGGACACGGGTGCATCACTTGGTTCAAAGTACAACTTGGAGGAACTGTGAGACACAGACCAGCCCTGGCCCACTGCCTGGCCTCCCCAGTCCTTCCCACCATGGTCCCCTCAAGGACAGCCCCGGTCTGCTTGTGGACTGGCTCTAGATCTTTTTGGGGATGCCACCCCCAGTGGAGGAGTTCCAGCATCTAACTTTGTCTTGTGAGCTGCCACTAACTCGCTGCAGAATCTCCTTTAGAGTCAAGCTTTGATTCCATTGATAGGATTAGGTACCCCCCACAGCCATGAACTTTGATGTGGTCAGCGGGTAGCAGGGAGATTTCAAGCTCAGGGCGCGAATCTTAATCTTCTGCGGGCTTCTCTGGGATCAGCGCTGGGATAAACCCATTACATTCCTGCCCTTTTATCCCCCCAGGGCACTGGCTCCATCAGGCCCCTCCAGGCTCGGAGATTCAAAGGGTCTGTCAGATTTAGAGAGAGCAATAAAAGGAAGAGAAAGCAGAGTGTGGATCCCAGGCCCCCTCTAGCATGGGCAGCATCACCAGCAAAATCAGGACATCTTTCTCCTTCTTCCCTTTCTTCCCTCCCACAGAATGAGGATTACAGACACTTGAGGCCCGCCGCTCACCCTGCCCCAGCAATGGGCACCTCTGCCTGCACCCAGCTGCCATCTGCCCTCCATCCCTCCCAGAACTGCTCTCTCCTGGGAGCAGCTGTTCCAGAACATCTGTCTGTCCAGCCCCAGACTCTCCCCTGCAGGGGGGTTGCTGGCCAACTGAGCAGATAAAGCCCTCCACTTCCACCGCAGTGAGGTCTTAAGGCATTTTTGGGTTGGTGAAGTCTGGAAAGAGAAGACAGAAACATAGCCAATGTCTATATGAGGCTACAGACAGGTAGTATGTCTCACGATTTTTAAAAAATTAAATCAGACTCCAGCTCCATCTGAAGAGAAGGGGGGGAAATTCCATCTCAGTGGTGATTTGGGCTTCTCCAGCATTCCCTCTCACTCCCTTCTCCATGTTCCCTGGAATCCTGGCCATCTTGAGGGTGGGCGTTTTGGCAGAGGCCCGTGGATGCCCCAGACGGTTCTCAAATGAGACCCCCACGTCCTCGTGTCTCTAGAGAGAGTGGGTCAGCAGGTCCCCACAAAGGGGATTCCGCTGACTTCTGACTTCTCTCCAATTTTAGAAAAGCTCTCTCTGGGGGTTCTCAGCTTTTCTCTACCACTCTTCCTCCCCACTGTCCCCCTAAAGGAGCTCAGGTTTTCAGAAAGCACAGGCAGTGGAAGAGGCTGTCTGCAGGCAACTGGAAGGGGAGGGGAGGGTAGAAAACACAAAATTAACATTTCAACAAAGCACGCTGCGGGTTACTGTTGGCTCTTGGCGCTTTACATTTATTATTTTGGTTGGCCACCCAAGGCTGCAGGAAGCACCTGGATAGCTCCAGGTTCCAAATGGGGAGGTTGAGGCCGGCCGCTGAAGAGCTCCACCCGGGTGGGGACACGGCCTAGGAGCAGCGTGGCCGGCAGGGGGCTCTCGGCGTCGGCCTTCGCGGGAGGACGCGCCGGCAGAAGCTCGGACCGGTCAGAGGAGGAAAAGGGAAAATTACTGGAGCTTGGGGGCGGGAAGGGCTGCGTGACTGCGAGGAAAGCACCCGAAACTGTCGAGTCGGGCCACTGGCGTCCGGACTCAACCCCCCGAGGCGGCTCGGACAGCTCGGAAGAGGGGCTCCCAGGCCACCCCCCCCTGCACCCCCGCCCGGGTGTTCCCCCGCGGGTGCCGCAGCCCCAAGCGGGCGCCGCGGCCGGGGGCGGTGCCGCCGAGGGGCGGGCGGGGGGCGGGCCGGGGCGGGGCGCCGTCCCCTCAGCTCCGGGAGGCGGTGCGGGCGGGCGCTGGCCGTGTCCGCCGGCCGGGAGCCGTAGGGAGCGCAGCCTTCCTGATGTGTCATCAGCACGTGGAGCTAGCTTAGGGCCGAGCAAGCGAGCAGGCGGAACTCCCCCAACTTTCGAGGGGTCTCGGTGCCCCGCTCCTCTCCCCGCAGCGCTGGGCTCGTGCCCCTTGTGGAGGGGACGGCGGCGGCCCCTGGGTCCGGGCAGGTTGAGCGAGGCCCCGGCCCCCGGCCCGGAGTGCGCGGGGCACCCGGGGCGTCGGGGCACAGGACCCGGCCCGCAGCTACATCCCGGACCCCCCCGGCGGCGGCGACGGCGACGCGGGCTCGCGGGCTCGGCGGTGCGGGAGGGCGCGGCCTGCAGTGGGAGGCGCCCCGCCCGCAGCTCGGCCCGGCTCTGCGCCCCGCGGATCAGAGCGCAGGTAACAGAGGCGGCGTGGAGCTGGGCCTCGCGGGCGTGCTTTGGGATCGTGGCGAAGTTTCTCGGCGTGTAGCGTGAGCGCTGTCGGCTGGGGGTGCGGGGTCGGGGAAGGCTGGGTGCCCGCACCTCCCCCACGCCCAGCACCGTCCCTCAGCCTGCGCCGCGGGGCCTGGAAGCCGCGGCACCATACGTCGTGTGGTTGGTTTCGGAGCCCGCGGCCGAGGTTGGGCGGGGCCGGTGCCGCCTTTGGCGGATGCCGCTTGAGGGGAAACCCAGAGCCTCGGTGAACAGAGCGCCTTGGAAAGCGGGCGTCGGGATCCAGCCCAAGGAAAGCCGTCGGGGACGCGCCCGCACCCCGAACTCGGAGACGCGAGGGAGCTGAGGGCTGGGTCTTTGCGGGCGAGATGAGGATGTCGGTTCAACTGGCCTACAAAGTCCCAGTCCTCGGCCCCCAGGACCGGCGGCCTTTCCCAAACTCCAGGCCGGCAAGGCGGGAGCTCAGCGCCCAGGCGGGATTGTGGACCCCTGTCGGGGGCCACCTCCCGGGGCCGCACTGGAGAGAGGGTGGCAAGGGGCGCTTGGCGTGGGCTCTCTGGGCGGATTCGAGGGATCCCTGTGCTTGGCAGGAACTGTGGGAACGTGCTCAGAACTTTAAGTTGGTCACTGTGTGCGGTCGGTGTCGGGTACGCGTTTCTTCGGGTGGAGGCGGTTGCCGCCGACGTGGAGTGGGGGGGAGACACAGCCTCCTGTTCCCTAGCTCCCCACGCCAGTTAAGCCCACCAAGGCTTGTCCTGCCGTGCTTCCCGGGGCGGCTACCTTGAGCGTGGAAGTGGGGAGGATCGCCCGATTTCTGGAGTTGTCCCTGGGGAGATGCGACAGGATGTGGAGGCTTAGCCTCTGACAGGGGAAGCCCCTGCCTGCCCCTCCCTTCCATCTTTTCTTCAAAGATGCATTTTTGTGGGAGTGTTCATTTGTTCCCTGATCTATGCAATGTAATGTTGACCACCCGAGTCTTCAAGTTTTATGCTTCTTAAACCCTCTGCCCAATCACTTTGCTCTAGCCCCCTAAAAGAAAAAAGTCCACCGGCCCCGGAAACCTCGAGTTTGGGTGTTGGAACTTTTTCTTTTTGTTTATATTGTGTTTTGGCTATTTTGGCAGCGGGGGCCTTGGAAAAACATTTACAAATGCTTGGTGAGGTGACCTGAACTATCTGAAGGGCAAGCTGATAAAACAGGGCACCTTGGGCCCCCTTCTGCCTGGCTTTGGAAAACTGGAGTTTTCTAGAAGCAGGAGGAGGGTGAGGGAGAAAGAAGCCCAGCCAGGTTGCCCCACCTCTTTGAAAGTTGTATGAGAACCCCATCTGAAAGGTTTTTCCACAGGCTTCTGTGGGCTATAGAGTGGGCTTCGCAGGAACCCAGGGTAGCCTCTGTCCGTGTTTGGGTAGCTGTGTGGGGACTTAAATGGAGGGGGTCAGGTATGTGGAGGGGAGCCCCATGGGCTGTGGGGTCACTGAGGCAAGGTTGGGCCAGTGAATCCAGGAGTGGGCACAGCCTTGCACTGTGGTCGGCCTGTGTGTTTTCAAGTGTGAGCTTTGTCCCGTGTAAGCACAGATGCGGCAACTACGGGAAGAGGTTTGTTTGGTCTTGTATCTAAATGCACAAGTGTCTTAACAGATTCTTGGTTTTGAGGCAAAGGATTCTAGGAGCTGGCTTGTGGGAACTTCAACTGGAGGCCTTGCCCTATTTAAGAAAAAGGGGCGCCTGGGTGGCTCAGTTGGTTAAGCGGCTGCCTTCGGCTCAGGTCATGATTCCGAAGACCGGGAAGCCTGCTTCTCCCTCTCTCACTCCCCTGCTTGTGTTCCCTCTCTGGCTGTGTTTCTCTCTGTCAAATAAATAAAAATCTTTAAAAAAAAATAAATAAAGGCTCTCTTCTTCAGAGTACTGAACCAGGGTGGGAAAAGAGAGTTCTCCCTTGAACCCATGCCTCTCCCGGCCCTGAGGATGAGTATCTTAAACTAAATGAAGTCCGTGGAAATCTCCAGAATGTTGTGGTCGCAGAACTGGGCTGGAGTGATGGGATACAGAAAAGCAGGCCGAGCTGGCTGATTTGCACCCACCCTGGAAGGGACAGACATGGGGATAAGGAGCCAGCAGTGTCCCCGGCCTCCATGGACTGGATCAGGTGGCTGGCAGTTTACCCTCTGGTATAGCTTGGGCTGACCTGGGTTTTCAGGATTTTTAGGAAATGCCTTAGTGCTTCATTGCTTTGGGGGAAGTGAGTGATTAGGTTTTTCCCTCTTGGGATTTTTCCTTTGCAAAGTGTGACTAAATCAGCAGCACGGTGGGCTGGCCTGGCCTCCAGCAGCTGATTTGTGCTTTAAGCCATTGTATTTAGGAATTGGGCTTTGGTTGAGAGCCTTTGGATTTTTCTGTCCCTTTTGAATTCTCAGAGTTTCCTGAAACAGAAACAAATCCCCCCCCCCCCCCCCCCAGTCCATCCCTGTTGGCCAGGTACTGCTTGGCTCCTAGGGAAAGTGGCTGACACCGCCAGACTTGTGTGCCCTGGAGTCATTTTCTGGAAGCAGCTAAATGCAAGGTGGAAGGCTGATGAGAGGGAAGGGTTTCAGCCCTCAGGGAGGCCCATGGAAGACTTAAAATCCAGCTGGACTCCTGGTCCTGCCTCCTGGGAGGAAACTTGAATTCCCCCAACTCTTAAGTAGATCGCAGCCTGGTGAATAATTAACTTTGCCCTTGCAGCTCTTTTTTTTTTTTTTTTTTTTAAAGAAAAATCTAGTCCCAACCTATAAAAGATTAAAGATCCATTTTTGTCCAGCAAGATCGGATTGGTAGAGGAAGTGTTGGGAGAAGCCAGCCCTCTCATCTCCACACTCAGTGTCCTAGCAGCTCCGGAAGTTCTGATGGTTAGAAATACCTCTAGGGTTTCCCTGGTGGCCGTCACCGGGAGTGGCCTCTGAACTGCTTCCCCAGGTCCGCTTCGGGCTCCTTTGCCTGAAAGCCGAGCTTCCTGAACCCCCCAGCGAAGGTCAGGATTCTGTCCCTTGCTTTGTGTGTCCCTCACCCCTGCACTGAGTGGACTTTGCTGCCTGGCCAGTCCGTGGCCTGGCTCAGTTCTTGTGACAAAAGAACAGCGCTCCTGATCTGTGACACGTGCCGGGAAAAGAGTTTTCTCAGAAGTCAGGGGCCGGCTTGGGTTCCGTGAATGGTTTTTCTGGAAGCAGCCTAGTGTGTGTGAGGGTCATGAAGACAGACCTTGGGTCCAGATGGGCTTGAGTTGGGAGTCCTAACTGCCACTTGCCAGCCGTGCCCATTGCTTCCCTTATGAATGAGAATTTGCTACCTACGTCGTCACCGCATGGTGAGGCTTATAGGAAAAATGGAGGTTCGGTGCCTGGTTCTCACCAGTGGACCTTTGAGTTGCCCTCCTTTCCTTGGCTCTCTTATTTGGATTCTGTGCGTGTGCGTGTCAGTGGAGAAGGGTGCAGAGTGATTGAGACCTCAGGCTGGTGGGTCTGGCAGGTTGCAAGGTTGTCTCTATTGCTGTCTAATGTGTAGCCTTGGGCAAGTTACTTAATCCACGGGGAACAGTAGTTTTGTAATCCTAAAGTGGGGATCATGCCTGGGAACCTCTTCCCCCGGCTCAGGCTTTCTTGTCTACCACCCACGTGCAGGGGATGGGGCCGGGCTGGGCTACAGCTATAAGACGGGCACGGCCCTTGGCTGCCCACTGGGATTTGTCCTCCAACTCTGAGAGCCACTGAGGGCTCTCATGAGTCCTCTTGTGGCTGAGGGAGAGGCTTTCCCGGGCCTCTCAGGCTGGGTGCAGTAGGACTTCCCAGGTGGGGAGCCAGCAAGCGTGCGCAGTGGAGCGCGAGGCCGTGGGCCTGGATTAGCCAGCACTGAGTCTTTCAAGTAGGCTGGGTGTGCCGCTGTGACCACCTCGCACATGGCCGCCTTGCACGGCGCTCTGCAGTACCTCCAGCCTCAAAGGCCCGGAGGCTCCAGTTCGGACACTGAGCACATTTCGTGAAAGGGCCCCAGGAAGGGTGAATTTCCCCAGCTGCTTTTGGCTTGCTCACTCTTTGACCCAGTGGGCACGGGAAATGCACTCTAGTGGGACCAGTGAAGCAGGGTACAGAATCAAAGTGGGGGGTGATGGTGGAAGGAAAGAAGTTGACATTCCAAAATTCACTGCAGGGTCATCAACATGGGAAATAAAAATCAGAATTTTGTTGGACGTCCTTCTACTTTTTTTTTTTTTTTTTTTTTTAATGGCTTGGTGATGTTTTGACTTTTGAATTTCAAAGCAGTGATTGAGAGAGGCCAGAATCTCTTCAGTGCTTTAGAGGCCTTGGTGCAGAGCACTGCTCTCACGGGCCCCAGTGCAGGTGACTTCTCACCCACTGTGCAGCTCTCTCCCTCCTCCCTTTGGCACAGCCTGGGGAATTTGGAAATCTGGGGAATTTTGAAATCACCCTGTAGCCAGTCCCCTTGTGTTTGCTGTCCAGGAGGACTGGGGAGGGAGGTGCTATGTGGAAAGGAACCATCTCCTGATCTTAATCTCTGCTGTACCACTCTGAGCCTGAGAGCCCCCTTCTCTGTCCAGTGGGGGAATTGGACTGAATACAGCGTACCCCCCTTATAGCCTTAACTTCCCCGATTCTGGGCGAGGAGGCACAGAGGAGGGCGAAAGGTTGGAGCCTGGGGCTGCAGTTGGGAGGGGTGGGAAGGGACTCAGAGATGTGCGGCTGGGAAATTTGGATCAGTCTGAGAAGACTTTGTGGTTCATTCTCCTGAAATTCACTTCCTCTCACTGAATTTCTGCCCTGGGGGTGTGGGTACAAGGGAAAAAACAGCTTTTCCTTCTTGGTGATGGAGGTTTTCATTCTGGTCTGCAGTTTTCTTTCTCCGTGTCCTTTGGAAGGACACTTCCCCCACTCTTCCTAAACACAGGGAAGTGGCATTACTGTTTATCTGCTCAGGGCACCTGGCTTTCCAGGAGATTGGAGGAAGAAAAAATCCTTCCCTGCTGAAGGTAGGAATTGCCGAAAGGGCATGTGAGCTTTGCAGTTGGAAACCAGGCAGGCTCTCCAGGGGACTAAGCTGAGTGAACTTGGACCAGTGACATGCCTTCTTGGGATGATCAGAGGATCAAATGAGAATACGTGGGTGAAAGGCCCGGGGGTGCCCGGTGGGGGAGGCATACGTGTGGCTGTTCTCAAGGGACACCACAGTTCATCCCAGGGCCCTTGGAGCCAGTGAAGAAACCCCAGTGAGGTCAAGGAAAGATGATCTGAGCCTGGCAGGCTGCTTGCTGGCTTAATATCTGGGGAGAAAATATTGGGACAAAAGCAAGTCCTTGCTGGGGTGGAGGAGGGGGCAGAAAAGCTAGTCATTGCTTCTGCTGGGAGACATGCTGGGTACACCCTGGTGGGGTCGGGGGTATTGCAGACTCTGCTAGGGTGGTTTCATGCAATCCCTGTGCTCCAGCCTATGTGACCAGACAGGTTAGTGAGAGAGTCAAGATAACATTCTCTTGAATCCCTTCCTGTACAGCTTGCAGTGGTGAGCTTAAAAACATGAAAAAAAAAAGTCTCTGTTCTTAGAACTTTTAAGGCAATTTTAAAAAAGATTTTATTTGACAGAAAGACTGTGAGAGAGGGAACACAAGCAGGGGGAGTGGGAGAGGGAGAAGCAGGCTTCCCGCTGAGCAGGCAGCCCGGTAGGGGGCTTGATCCCAGGACCCTGGGATCATGACCCGAGCTGAAGGCAGACATTTAACAGCTGAGTCACCCAGGCGCCCCCTAAACAGATCCCTGGAAGCAGGACTTGTAATGATAGTCTCCAACTTGCCTGGCCAGACCACTGTATATCTGAGAAAGGTCAACCAGACCACTTGCTCCCAGCAGGTCATCATGGAGGGTTCACCCTCCCCTGGCCTGAGTCCACCTCTCTCTCCACTGCCTCTGCCTCTCCTCTGTCTGCTGATAGCAGACATTCACTGTCACTCAAGTCTGGACGCACGCTAACCTTGGCCAAATCACTGAATGTTAAACCATCTGGCAAAATACCACATTTTGACAATGGGCCTTTTCTATATAGATGAGGCTAGAGAGGGGCAGTGCTGGATGCTGGAAAACCACTTAAGCAGTGACAGTGAAAGGGGCGGGGTCCAGGATCCTGACTTGAATGTGAGGGATAGGGATGGAGCAAAGGGGCTGGGTGCTCCTTAAATAGAAGTAGGTTAGAGAACCAGCTCCCCCCCCCCCCAGCGTGTGAGGGGGGAAGAGGCTGCTGCTGACCTACCTTGGCATCCTCCCTTTCGTCCTTTGGGTGGATTTTGTTGTAATTAGACAAGTCGTGACAAATATCTCATTGCCCTTTGGGCTGGGGAGTTGTGAGGACTCCTGCCTGGAAAGCCAGCCTTGTTCACTGGGGACTCATAGTTAGGCAAGAGAACAGTTCTCTGGCCCTTGATTCAATAAAGACCCTTTTATGATGTTGGTTTTTCCCAGAAAAATAATACCACTTTGCCCCATTTATTGCATTTAGATGTCTAATCATATTAGAGCTGAACAGCCCCGGGGACCGAAATTACGCAGTTGGGGTTTTCACCAAAGCTTGTTACCAGGTCTTCAGAGGAAACCCGTGCCCCTGTCCTCAGAAAAAAAAGGACAAGGAACATTTTTAAGGATTTTTCTGTCTTGGCATTCAAAGGATATTTCCTTGCATCAAGGTGAGAGATGGCCCAGTATGAAAACCAGAAAGTGAAACTAACTTGAGTGGCCTGTGGCAGTGCTGGCCCCTGGCGCTCTGGGCAGCCTGTGCCCAGGCCATTTGCGCCCAGCGCCGTCCCTCCTTGTCTGGCAAACGGTATTTGTCAGATGGGCAGCACGTGCCCTGCAGAGGGCTGGAGGAAATGCCAGAGAGGATGCCCATGTCCTCTCCGCCAGCCAGGAGTCGTGGTGTCCTAGCACGTCTGCGAGTCTGTGCCGCAGTGGCAGGGCTGTGGACGCTGGTGCTCACAGGTGGCAGGGCTTGGCCTCCCTAAGCCCCTCCCTCTGAAGGGCCGTCAGCCCTGACTAAATATAGTCCTGGAGGTCCCAGGCAGTTTCGGTTGGTTGGGAGGGTTGGCTGGGCCCTTGGTCGCTGGCCACGCCCCCAGGAGTTTGGCTTTGGGAGGGATGTCCTGCCCAAGGAGCTCTCCGGCCGTGCAGACCACCTTTCCGTACCCACATCCCCTTTCACCTTCTTACCCCAGACGTTTTGTCTGGCTGACTGTGTTTCCCAATCGCGGAGTAAAATGCCTCCTAGAAATCTGTCTGTCGAGAGCCGGCTTAGGCAGAGCTCATGAGTGGAGCCCAGAACCTCTTTCCCAATTTGGGGTTTAGAAATCTCAGGCGATGAGGAAATTTCTGGGAGTCATTTGTAGGAGTGCTCTGTTAAGAAACAGAGGGTATGACATTTCAGAATCCTGAAACCCTGTTGCATGAAAAGGGGGGTGGGAATCCATTTAATTCCAGGACAGCTGATGGGATGTTGCTGAAATACTTTTATCACCCTATTACTGTGTTTTGTAGGTGATGCCACGGTTATGGTGTAGATAATGGGTATTAAAATATCTTTCCAGTATGCCTCTCCTAAGGTTTGAGGGTTTTGGTTTTTCAAACTTAAAATTCAGACTTTCTGGATGTTTTATAATCTGGAAGAAGTACTGTTAAACTACATATACATAAAAATAATACGTACCAGGTGGTTGGGTTGTT
>PITA01002017.1:81772-174351 GCA_004023965.1 Spilogale gracilis
GGGGGGGGGGGGGGGGGGGGGGGGGGGGGGGGGGACGATCAGGTGTTTTCAGTTTTGGCTACCACCCTCTCACCTGCTCCCCGCAAAACATCTCATATGCCTGCCCATGAGGCAGCAACAGCGTCCCGACAAGAGCTTCATTTTCCTTACCTCAAGTAAATGGAGTTAGAAGCCTTTTTCATCTATGTCAGTTTCTCTCTACTCCTGGCAGTGGAGCAGGTCCATGAAGTAGGGTTTAAATACTACTTTTTGACATTTGTCAGCAGTAATGTTTGTGGCTGTTCTTTGAAGAAAAAAGTTCTGGTGGTAGTTCATTCCGTCCATATTGGCAGCATGCCTCACGAGTGCTCGCTCTGTGCCTGGGGGCCCTGGGGGGCAGTCTGCGGGTATGAAGCTGGGACCCAGCTTGTGCCCTTTTTAGTTGTTCCTGGGTGCAGACTCCCAGTCCTTATGTGAAATTCTGCCAACAAAACTGCAAACCAAAATTTTGTTGTTATAACTAATTTGGTGGGAAAACCTGACCCACACGGACTTGAGACAGTGAGAGTCTCTATTTCTCTCCGGAAGTGTGAATATCCGTGGGTTTCACTGCAGAGATATGTGTTCAGTTAGGGGTGCTGCCTTGCTGGGCTGTGGCAAAGCAGGTGGTATGTGCACTTCATGACCTTTTTAAACCCTGGAAAATTCTGAAGTACATACAGTCTGAGGGCTCCAAGGGGGAGAGTGCGGCTCTGAGGCTGGGGTGGGGGGAGTAGAGCCAGTCCCCCCTTTCTGGGGGGCTTTCTGGGGCGTGTTTCTCCTTCAACACACCCAAGCAGCAGGCCTCACGGTCCTCAGAGCCCCTCCCTCACCAGGCCTTAACCCCCATGAAGGCCCAGAGGTTTTGCTCATTGTTGTTCTCAGTCCGGAGCACACACTAGGTATGGAGTGACTACTCACAAGAAGCAGGTGTTGGGGAAGTTTCCCTGTGAGGAGCCAGACAGGCTTGCTGTCTGTGGCAACTCTACTCTTCTGCTTTGGTGTGAAAGCAGTCATAGATATTACCTGAATGAGTACACCTGTTTTGGGATAAAACTGAAGGGGGTCTGGGCTTGCCCCTGGGCCCACAGTCTGCCAACTCCTGTGAGAAGGGTAACGGCATCTTCAAACTATCTTCCATACTGTTAGCTGAGCTGTCTGCATGCCTTTTCTGCTTCTTTTGCTTCCCTCCCCTGTGGAGTCTCCCTTCAAGAGAAAAGTGGCGTCTCTGATGGTCAACCCACGCCTGGCTTTGGCTTCTCCAGATTGTCTAGAGCTGTGGATGAGAGGAGGGCGCTGTCGCCCTGGACCAGCCTCATTAGCCGCAGTGGGTATTTGTGTGGACAGACCCCGCTTAGGCTCTGGGCCAGTATTGCCCAGGGGTACTTGGACCTCCAGTCACTGATGACTTTTTTGAGGGGGCTGAGCCAACCCCAAGGCATGCTGGTCACTTGGCATCGGGCCGGGCAGGGCTGGGGGGAGGCAGGGGGAAGAGGGGGAGCTGAAGGGGTGAGTGTAAGCATTTAGGAGCTGAGGTGTTCTTAGCAAAAGAATTTCTGGCTGAGAGAGATTGGTTATGGTAAACCCAGGGACGCTGATGGATGAGCTTCAGTTCGCCTGGCTTTGTTCATCCCAGCCTGAGAACAGCCAGTAAGGGTGGATGCGGCCAGCGCTCTAAGGCTTTCTCCTGCAGCAGAGGCTCTGGGCCAGAGAGCCCTCAGGCTCCCACCTCCAGAGCAGCTGTCCTGGGGCTGACTGGGTAGGAGCTGCAGGAGGGCAGGAGCTGAAGGAGGGCCTGCAGAGCCCGCTCCCTGAAGTCAGAGCACCAGCAACCCTCGACCCGGCCAGACGCAGCTCACTCTGCCAGGGAAGCTTTGGCCCCCTGCCTCAAAGCGTGCTCAGCCTCTCCAGGTCCCAGGGCCAAACTGGCTCAGCCATGCCCCTGCCACAGGCCCCAGCATCCCCGCCTGTGTGCTCAGTAGCTTCTCTAGAGGAGGGCTTTCTCCAAGACATTTAGGGACTCGTGCCCTCTGCCTGACCACTTCCTTCCCTCGTCAGGGTGGGACTGGCACATACATTCTTTCTAAAGCAAATTTCCAAACAAGGGCTGATAACTCTGGTTGGCTTTTCTTTTTCCTTCCACCATGGTTTTGTGGGTTGCTGGCTATTTTAGGGATGGCACACTCCGAGGGGAGCCTCCTCACTGTGCAGTTCCTCTGGAAGCCTGGATGCCTTTTCACCCCCCAGCGGAGGGGGGCGGGCAAAGGCTGGAGGACCGGGAATGGGGGAGCTCTGTGGTCCAACACGCCCAAGTGGGTTACTTTCACGTGCCTAGCACAGTGGGCGGGGGCATCCTGTAGCCACGCCCTGGGGCAGTGCCCCACCGCCACCCAACCTCACTGCACTATTGAGCACTGAGAGTGCCTGCCCTGCTACCCAGCAGTGAGAGTGTGGCCTGGAGCTCCAAGCATCACACGAGCAACCTGTTTGCGGTTTGCAAGGCAGGCTGGGCCCCAGATGTTTGTGGTTTCAGGACTGCGCTGCAGGCCTAGGGGGTGGGCAGTAGGTAAAGCAGGTTCACAAACGTGGGGTCAGGGGGAGCAGGAAGAAAGAAAGAAGGGGCCGAGGGTTGGAAAGGTCACCCAGAAGAGGGAAGCTGAGTTGAGAAGAACCCAGCAAGGGCGGAGGTGGGAGGGAGGGTGGTCAGGATGGCTCACCGCTGGGGGATGCTCTGGGCCAGGCAGAGTTCTAAGCCTTGGACAGGCATGAACTTTAATCCTCCCAGCTGCCCCTGAAAACAGGTAGGTATCCCGATCTCGCCGAGGGTTTGGAGAGCCCAGCAAAGGTTCTGTGGCTGGGGAGCTGGGTCTCACCCTCTCATTCCATCCCTCACAAAGTCAGGGGCACCCAGGTGGCAGGAGCCACTTAGAAGTTGTGCAGACTGTGGGCTGGGGCTTCTGAGCGGGCGAGGCGTGATGCTGTCATGGTATCGAATGTTGTGATGGCTTCGGTCCTCATGTGTGGGGGACAGTTTGGGTTTTGCAGGAGGAGTGTATGGCCATGATCACGGGTAGGGCAGAAGGCTGTGGGCGAGACAATTGTCATAACATAGTTGGGCGAGGGTGAGGCTCTAGGCTGGCGGCTGGGTTTCGGGGCACACTTCTCTCAGTCTGAATAAGGAAGGACCTGGCGTGTGGGGCAAAGGCTCAGGCCTGGTGCTCAGGGGGCAGCAAAGTCTGCCCGGGCCACTATCCCGGTTTTTCTTCCCAAAGGGGAAGAACTTCCCATGATATGAGTCTTTGGCAACTCCTCTGTGGTTGGGGTCTGAGGGGAAGAAGGAAACTGCTCGGAGACAGCGATCACACTTCTGTCAGGAACCCACTATGTGCTTTGTCTTGCTTCCCTTTGGTCCTCATGCCTCCTGCAAAGTGGCCTGCTTATTCCTGTGCACAGGTGTGAAAGCCAAGGCCCAGAGAAGGAAGGTAACTTATACATGGTCACACAGCAGGTAAACAAGAGCGTGGCCCCAGGCCTGTCTTCACCACAGCGGGGCCACACAGCACTGCTGGTGACAGGCCCCCGAGGGTTGCGTGCTGAGTCAGGCTGGGTGGGGATGGAATGGCCTGGCTTCAGGGCACAGGTTACCATGAGGTTCAGAGGAGTCAAAAGCCCAGGGTCTGTGCAGGGGACCCTCTGCTGCCTCTGAGGCCCGCCCAGACGGGGGGCCAGAAGGGCTCATCCCGTAAAGAAGGACCATAAACCAGGCTCTTGATTCTGGAAGCCCTTCTCATCCTCCCATAAGAAAAGAAATAGGTCATCATCCTTTCCCCTTTCTTGGCCACTTTCTGACCATCTCCTCCCCCCACCCCCAGTTTCTGCCCACCCACACTTTCTAGCAGAGACTGTCCACTGGTACACTCGAACCTGAAAACCATCCGGGACATACCAGCCGTCTTTGCCCATCACAGGCAGTTTTTGTAGGGGTCGGGGACCTGTTGCTCAGGCACATCTGAAGCCTCTTCCAGAGCCCACCTCTGAGGCAATGCTAGAGCAGGGGAAAGGCGGGATGGACCCCGACGGCGTGCTGTTTCTTGAACACTGCACCTCTTGCCTCCCACCAGGGACAGAGGGTCTTTGACTGTCGGCTTCGGTTCCTGCAGCAGAGCTGAAAATCTCTTCTTGCCTCTGAAAGGGGTGAGACAGTGGGAGCTCAGTTCTGTTGGGCCCATTTTAGAGACAGGGTCACCAAGCCCAAAGCTGGAGGGAAGTAGAATCAGAGCTCAGGTTCCTTCTGACTTAGTTTTTTGTCTCTCAGCTGTTCTTCAAGAGGGCTTTAGAAGTCGAGCCGCCATACCGCCCCCCCCCCGACTCCCCCACCCCATACTCTCCTCCCTACAGACCCAGCCTGGCCTCCCAGGAAGTCTGGAGCTGACTCCCTGGCGTTCCCATTGCCACGTCAGGCCTCTGACTTTTCCTTGGCTTGTGGGGAGCTCAGTCTCTACGAGATGGGGCCATGCCACACAGGGGAAGACAAGGGCCAGATGACCCTTCTCCTAGGTCTTAACTGCATTCCCCTGTTCTTGGCACTGCCCTCGGGCACTTGGGATTCCGGTGCATTCCAGTCTCCCGCTCTCTGTGGGCAGAAAGCACTGGGTTTAGAGTTGGCTTGGGGTGGAGCTGGTCATTCCTGGGCATGCTGTGGGGGCAGTGAGGCTGGCCACCTGCCAGGCCAAATCTTGGAGAGAGCTGAGCTGCTGTGGAGACCCGGCGGCCGCCCTACCCCTGCGCAGCCTTTAGGGGCTGGAGGGCGGTGGGCCAGGGTTGGGTGAAGGGACGCCATCTCCATCTTGGCCCCCTGGGCCGGCCGGTGGACTGCTTACTTACCTGGAGAGTGTTCAAGGACAGCAAGAAAAATGAGGGACTTTCAGGGGCAGCTGTGTTTTCTGACTCAGTCATAATGCCCCTAAAAATCCTTATTGTTCTTGCAGTGTGCATCGGACAGCCAAGCCAAGCCACGCCTCCTTGCCCACCGGGCCACTCTGGGACAGGAAGGGCTTCCTGGGGTCCCATCGGGACGTCCTCCCCCATGCTCCTGAAATGAGAGGGAATTATTAAAACAATTCTGTTGGGCCAGTGCCTTGACTTGTATATATTTTTACAATTTCTTCTTTTTTTTTGGAGGAAGATCAGGGAGGACCGAGCATTGCCACAGTCCTGGGCAGACTAGAACTCGGGAGAATTCAGGTCTCCCCAGTTTGTGTGCAATGAAGGTTCTGGGGGCCTGGGGACGGGCGCCTTAGGGGGTCAGTTACATCAACAGCAGCAGTATTGGGCTTGCCAGGATGCTCACCTCTCCTGAGAAGTTGGAACTGTTTAGGGGCAGGAAATTGGACTATGTTTTAAAACAGGGGGGGCCCAGACCACTCCCTGAGAGCCATTTTGAAAATACGCTCCCGGTGGATTCAAACGGCGGCTTCTCCCGCCAGCCCCTGCTGTGCCCCCTGAGCTTGCTTTTCCTTGCTGCTCTCCTCACTTCTCAGCAGGCGCCCCACCTCACCTTTTCCAGGCCAGCCCACAGCTAGGTTGGCCGAGCCAAGTCCTTGTCTTGAGTGGGTTTAGGGCTGCTTGCTGGGGGGTTGTCAAGAAGAAATACCCAAATTGTGACCCGTCCCCCTCAATGCAGGAACGCCAGTTCACAAGAAGGTGCCCAGACCCCAAAGCAAGAGAGCCCCCGCCCCAGCTGAGGCCGAGCAGGGGGCCTGCCTGGGCATGGATGGGCAGCAAGCAGGACTCTGGGCTCCGGGGCCCACCCCAGGGTTCCTGGAGGCCTCACAGGTCAGCAAAAGAAATTAAGCCTCTAGGTGTTTCTTGGGTTTCCAGGTGCAGACCCACAAGCTCTGGTCACCGGAGAAGATGGCTGTTTGCAGGACCCTGACCACGGGATCATCCGGCTCAGGTCATCCCTCCACACCAGCTGTCCCAGAGACTGTTCTTAAAGGGCTGGGTTTGCTCAGGAGCCTCAGCATTCTTCTGCCCAGGAAAAGGGACAGCGTCAGGTAAGGGTTAATGTGGGGGGGGTGCAGAGTGACATTGATGGCTGCTTGCTAGGAGGTGGATGGGGCTTTATTCTCACCACCTACAGAGGTCATAAGGTGCTTGGTCATTCCTCATAGCTAAGCATTTGCTACCTTTACATCGACTGTCCCTCTCCGAGGCCCATTTGCCCTGCCCTTCCATCCAATCCCAAAAACCTCCATATTCCTGAGTGTGTTCCTCCTTCTTTACAAAACACTTAAAAAAAAAATTTTTTTTTAAAAAGGTCATACATAAGAAATAAAACTGAATACTATTTTCTCTCCAACTGCACCGCCTTCCACCATATAGAGCATTTCAAAGTCCAGAAGCATGGGAAGGCCTATAAAGATGCCGGTGCCTAGAGATAATGTCTGCTAATGAAAGAGAGGCTTCCAGCACTTTCCCTGCTACGCATACACACCCCACCCAGTTAGCAGGATTGTGGCTTTTAAAAGGCGCGAGGCTTATAACCCATTTGAGCAATGGCCTTGTGCCCTTGGAAGCCAGTCTCTCTCTCTTCTTTGTGCCAAGTGGGACGGGCTGATGGCCTGCAGCCAGCAGCCAGGAAGCTCAGTAGCGGGGTATTGGAGCCACATGAGGTCTCTCTTCTAAACTCGGATTAATGAAGTTGGTGAGGAGGCTGGAGCCACAGGCTTGGTCCTGATTGATCTCCAAGTGAGCTGCTGTGCTGCTTCTGGACTCTGGTGGCACCCAGAACCTGGGGAGCCTTATACAGACATCAGTGCCTGTCCCTCCTCCCCAGCAAGGCCGGTTGGACCTGGGTTGTCAGGGGTAGGGGAAGGGGTGTACCTCGGGCCTGGTATCTGTCCGTCTTCTATTCTTCTATTTTTTTTTTTTTAAATATTTTATTTATTTATTTGACAGAGAGAGATCACAAGTAGGCAGAGAAAGCAGAGGAAACAGGCTCCCTGCTGAGCGGAGAGCCCGACCTGGGCCTTGATTCCAGGACCCTGAGATCATGACCTGAGCCAAAGGCAGAGGCTTTAAGAGCTGAGCCACTCAGGCGCCCCCATTCTTCTATTAAGCAGCCAGAGAACTATCTGGCTACATGGCCACATGTTAGAGCTGGAAGATTCTTGCGGAGGAGAATCTGGAAGAATTCTTGCGGATTCTTGAGGAGATGTGAGCGTTGGCAGCTGGGCGGAAGTTCATGTGCAATACTTTCTCTGCCGCTCAGAGTCCTCTTCTGATCCTCCTCGTATAGCATAGGCTGAGGCACAGGTGATCAGGAGATCTAGTGGAAGACGCAGCAAGGATGTGGCAGAACTGGGGCCAGAGCTGAAGCTTCTTATTCCTGAGGCCTGTGGTTTCAGTGATGATTACCCATAATGAGCATATGGTCCTAACAAGCATAGCATGAGGCTTACTCATACTTAAGCATTTGGTCAGCTAGTACCCAGAGGTAAGTGGGGTGGGGTGGGGGGGGAAGCTGCTGGCTCCTGGAGGAAGATGTCTAGACCCCAGGGAGGCTGGGTTCCTGGCCTCGGGTCTTTCAGCTTGCTCCTGGCCAGCCTGCACCCACAGCTGCCCCCATGCAGACTGCCCTGTGGCCTGGGATCCCAGTTTGGGGCAGGGCAAGATTCCAACCCATTTCCAGAACATACCAGAATTGTGGCCACGGGGTGGTGCAGCTCGGGTGGGTATGGCAGAGGCCCCTGGTTCCCTGCTCCCTTCCTGGACCGGGGTGTCTGGGAAGGAACCAAGCCTGCATGGGGCTTGCTCATCTGGGCCCTGCTCTGAGCTAGCAGCCCTTAGAGTCAGGACCCCAGCTGGGGGGCGGGGGGTGCCTAGGTCTCCAGTAGGCTGTCCCTGCCCTTCCCTCTTTCCTACAGAGCTAGCTTCCAGGAGCCTGGCCAGAGGGCCACCTACCAGTGCGGGGAAGTCACGGGCAGGCGCATTGTGAGCTCCAGGAAGTGGTTGGCTGCTCCTGGGCCGGTCCGCAGAGCTGGAGGGCCAGCCTGCCTCAAACATGATGGCTGCAGCCAAGAGCTGAGAACACTGCTTTCCCAGAGCCCAGCAGCTCTGGGCCAGGCCCATGGGCTTTCTTGGGCAATGAGGACCTGAGCCTTGCTTATGCCTTCCCGGGCTGGCTCTCTCTTCCTCAGTTGGACTCTCCCCATGCCCCCCACCAGCTGTTCTGTAGCAGACCATGCTCTTGGCAATGACATCCATTTCACCCGCTTCCCAGAAAACAGGATGGTTGGGCAGGCAGACTCAGCCAACACCTTGGTGGGAAACAGGGTGGGGGACTTCTGCTTAGGCTTTCCTTGCCCGTGTTCCTTGGGGGACTGGATTGGGAGATGGCCCTAAGCTACCTTGGCCTACCAGGGTCAGAAATAACCTCAGCTAAACTCACAGCTTCGAGTGATCAGGCTGAGGCCAGAGCTTTGAGCTCCTGGAGCTGGGGAGTTGGGGACAGGCCTTCACCCAAGAGTCTGATCAGGGGCAGCCATTTAGCTGGGGGCCCTGGGTAAAGCCCCCTCCTACTGAGCCTGTTGTCTCATTTGGTCAGTGGGCATTACAATGCCCTGTAGACATGTGTCTGAATGCAAATATGAAGTCGTGGCTCCCTTTCTCGCCCTTTCCAGGAAGACACTTCAACAGAGAACCCTGGGAGGTGTCTGGCAGGGAGAAGATACCCCGTTAATGTAGTTGCCGTGCTCAGGAAGTGAGATTTGGGTCTCAGTGTGGTGGATGGTGCCTTCTGTCCTTATCTCCACAGAGATGACCTTTCCTTCCTCTTCCTCTCTGGCCCTCCTGCCCTGGCCGGACCCTGGAGGGAGGGCAGCTCGGGCTGAGATGCTGCCTTCCTCTCCTTCCCCTCCTTGACGTTCATCCTGCAAGTCTGGACGCCAACTCCAAGGTGTTTCCTCTGGGCCTGGGCCTGAGTAGCTGTGGCCGAGCTCCTCCCTCCACCCCCCACCAGCCTCCTTGGGTACAGATGGCCCAGCACAGGCAGGAAGGGCCTTCTGTTTGCTTTGGCTGGTGGGGAAGAAGTTAGTGCTTGCTTGCTGCTTGGATTCTCGCATCGAACTAACAGGCAGGCCTGTGACATCACACAAAAGCACACTTGAGCCTTGAATGAGTCTGGGCCGTTTCTAATGCCAGGCCCTGGAGAAGTGGCTGGCAGTAGGAACGGACAATACCAGCACCGCTGGGGATGTAGAGAAATGCGATGGCCATCTGTCAGCTTTCCCTCCCCAGCATCTGTGGCCCTTTCTCCTGATAATGCCTCTTCCCCTTCAGAGGATCACCTCTCACCCACCTCAACATTAGAGGCAGGCATGGACCCCAGGATGGACATGGAGACTGCCCCTTGGGGGGTTTTGCAGCAACTACCGGGAAAGAGGCATTTGTTTTGCATGGGATTTGCCAGGTTGAGTTGCTGGTGGCCATCCTGTTCTCTGCTTGAGGTCAAAGCCAACAAAGAGGAAAAAGCTCAGAGATAGTGAGAATATGCTGTCTGGACATCAGTAAGCTCCTAGATCCAGCCATGCCTGAAGCTAACCACACCTCTGGATTAACCTTATTATATGAGCCAATGCATCTCTCTCTTGTTAAAATCATCCTCAGTTGGGTTTCTGTCATAGAAAGGGTCCCAATAAAGCAATTTTTCTTTGGTCTCAAAAAAATTGAGGTATACTTGACATGCAATAAAACCTACCCATTTTGTTTACCGCCATTGAGATAGAGAACATTTCAAGCTCTGGGACAACCACTGACCTGCCTTGGTTGTAGAGATTGGTTTTGCCTTTTCTAGAGTTTCATATAAATGTGATTGTTTAGTGTGTACTCTCTTGCATCTGGCTTGAGATTCACCCACGCCGTGTGCCTCCGTGGTTCATGCCTTACTTCTGAGAAGCCTTCCACCACCTTCCACCGTAGGGACGTACGAGTTTGCTCAGCATTTATCAGATGGTGGATGTTTAGGCTGTTCCCTGATTGTGACTATTACAAATAAAGCTGTTTTGAACACTGAACCTGACTTTGTGTAGGCATATGTTTCCATTTTTGTGCCTAGACACCAGTCTCATTTTACAGTTGAGGAGGCCAAGGTCAGAGGGGTAGAATGACTTGTCCAAGGTCACACCACCGAGGGCTCCTGTGGCTTGCACTGGGAACTCAAGTAGGGCAGTGGTGTGGCCGGGTGCGCGGGTGTCCTTTAATAAACGACCTCGGACTGCTTGGGGAGGGAGGGTGTGGAATTGCGGTGCTAAGAACGTCATTCCTGGTTGGGGTGGTCAGGATGAGTTGTAGCCATGTTTTGTGTATCTTCTTGTGTCCTTTGTTGCCCCTGTGGATTCCCCTGTGTGAGATTAGATCTACTAAAGACACTGCATTGGAGAAGCCAGAATCGACTTCCCCAAACACACAAAGACACATCCAGAACTACCTGAGCTGATAATCACCCGACAAGCTTGTATGAAGATTTGGAGTTGAAATCATGCCAGCCCACGCTGGAGACCTGCTTTTTCTTTTGCTGGGTTGAGACCAACAACGCGTGGACCCATGCCTGTAGTCGGAGGAGGTTAGGTTGGTAAGCCCTGATTTACCCCTCCTCTCCCAGGTGCTTGAGCCAGATCTCTCCCTCGTGGTCTCTCTGCTGAGGTCAGCCCTTGGAGGTCAAGTGTGCCTGTTGTGAACCCAGTAGGGGTCAATTCCCTAGGGACTCAAGAGTCTTCCCTGGGTCCAGCTGTGCCAAAGCCAGATGGTGCCTCTGGGCTTTTCCCTCCTGCACCTGAGCCCCCTGCAGCTGAAAGAGTCCCAGTTCACACAGCTTAGCCAGGACCACACCCTTCTGTCAAGCTTTCCCCAAGTTCTCTGGGCAAACTCAACGCCCAGCTGGTCCTGTTCACCTCCTGGGGCGGGGTGGTGCTGGTACAGACACTGCTAAGTGCTTCACATGCATTATCTCCAATCCTCTCAACAGCCCTAGGGGAGATACTGTTATCCCCACTTTACTGCGTGGGGGGGGAGGGGAAAACTGAGGCACAGAGACGTAGGTACGTCATACGCGGAATGCCGGTGCCTTGGATGTATCTCGTGTGCCTCTACGGATTCTGTCTGCTCCCCTGTCCACCAGACTCCCGCTCCTGCTGCTCCACACTGAAGCTGATGAGCCGCCTCCCCACCGCCTGACACTTCCCTGGGTAAAGGGTTTGGCTCCTGCATGGCCACCAAAGAGGCTAGAGAGCACACCCTTGAAGCATGGAGGGAGTTCATTCTCAGGGACACGCTCTGAGCAGCAGGGGAGGAGGTGGGAGGACACCCCTCCCCTCCCTTCCTCGGACCATTTGAGGCATGGATCCCATGTGTGGTCTGGTGTAAAGCAGTGACCTACATCCCCTTGCGTTCCTTCCCCTCCTGTCCCCTGTCTTTTCCCTCCCTCTTGCTATCCTGCAGTTCCCTAAGTCAGCAGCACTCAGTCCCTAGCCAAAGGCTCCATTTTCTGGGGAGCACAGGGGGTGTGGCTCCAAGGTCTACACTACATGGCTGCAGAGAACATGGACCAAGAGAAAGATGCATTACAGCATTGCCCTGGGGACAGGGAGTAGGTAGGGGGACAGGGACAGGGCCCAACTCATCAGATCGTTACCTTTCTCTCCTCCACCCCCACCCCACAACCTATTCACTAGGTTTCATCTGTCAAATTCTTGTCTGACCTCCCTTCTGTATTCCAGAGCCCCACTACCCTCCATCCAGTAGAGAAGAGTCTGTGCTCCTCGATCCCCCACTTGCTAGGAGGTGATGCTGCAAAGTGCTCGGCCTCTCCAAGCCACACTCCCCATCTGTAAAATGGGGACACGAATGGTTTTACCACCTAGGGCTGTTGAGAGGTTTATCTGATACTTGGTTTTGTGCCTGGCACATATTAGATGTAGATGCCATTGTTGATGCTCCCCATTCAAAGTCACCTCTTCCAAGTACAGCCCTGCTGTCTTGAAAAACCCCTCCTCCATTCTCAGTCCCTACTGAGTCTATAGGGCTGTCCCCGGACCCAGGCCAGTCAGCACATCGCATGTCGACCTCAAGCATTGGCTCAGGTCTGGGCACGAGACCCAAGTCGGAGTAGTCCTTGTCACAGTGTCCTGGAGTTTCTGGAACAATAAGGAAAGAGGTCCTCGCTCTTTGCTGAGATCATTAGCTTGGAACTATCAGAGGCCGTTTTTACTATGGGGCCATTGGAGAATGGCGTCAGGAGACAACAGAGCCAAGAGGTGGGGCAGGACACAGAATGCTGATGAAGTCTCGGAGCTCCCGGGTCCCATCATGCCAGAAGCTAGTCGACCCCCAGAATTTTTAGGAATTAACACACACACCCAATTTCTCTTTTGTTATTTGCTCAAGCCAATTTGGGTTGAGTTTCTGTGACTTAAAACTGGGGTGGTCTTGACTAATTCAGGAGGTTCTCTCTATGACTGCTGCTGGTATTGCAATTACTATTATTACAGAGGCCTCACCAGGAAGACAGCCATGGGGATGCCTAGGCCAGGTTCCCCCAGGGGCTGCTGCTGCTCTCCACACACTGAACCCCAGATACCAGCTGCCCGGGTGTGAGGGGAGTCAAGTCTGGTGCTGCCCTATCCCTGGTAACTGGTGTCCGCCACAGGATGGGTGAGCTAATAGACGCCTGCTGCATGCACAGACAAAGCTGGCCCATCACCCACTGCCTCCTCCGTTGTACCCTGCCTTCCAACCCCTATGCAGGTGCACGTTTTGCCCTTCCTGCTTGTACTCGGCCACGGCTGTCCGAACCCACTGTGGTGGCCGCCAGGAGACCATCTTGGCAAATTGAGCTGTTGTGTTCAGTGCCCCTCTGAGGGCCTCATTCATCCCGTTACCTGTTCAGCTAGTTTTGTTTTTTAAAAATCTTTATCGGAAGCGTCCATTATAGACTCCCATCATACCGCTCACGAAAGTTAACTCAAAATGCTTTAAGGACTTCACTGTAAGGCCAGAAACCATAAAATGCCCAGAAGAAAAGAGGAAACAACCTCCTTGGCATGAATCTTGGCAACGAGTTTTTTGGATGTAACACTGAGAGCTCAAGCAACAAAATACAAAATGAACAAGCAGGATTACATCAAAGCAAAAAGCTTCTGCACAGCAAAAGGAATCATCTGCAGGGTGGAAAGACAACCTAAGGAATGGGAAGACATATTTGCAAATCATATCTGATCAAGGGTTAATATCCAAAATATATAAAGCTTGCATGCACCTCCAGAATGAAAAAACAAGTTCTTTTTTTAAAAGATCTTATTTATTAGAGTGACACAGCAAGAGTGGGAACACAAGCAGGGGCAGTGGGAGAGGGAGAAGCAGGCTTCCCTGTTGAGCAGGAAGCCCGATGCGGGGCTCAATCCCAGAACCATGGGATCATGACCTGAGCAGAAGACAGACACTTAACAACTGAGCCACCCAGGTGCCCCAACAAGGAGATTTATTTATTTATTTATTTATTTGGAGTTTAAAAAGAGGCAGGGGCGCCTGGGTAGCTCGATCAGTTAAGCATCTGTCTTCCACTCAGGTCATGATCTTGGGCTCCTGGGATGGAGCCCCACATCGGGGCTCCCTGCTCAGCGGGGAGTCTGCCTCTCCCTCTGCTCCTCCCTCCCCCCGCTTGTTCTCGCTCTGTCTCTCTCTCAAATAAAAATAAAATCTTTAAGAAATAAAAGTAGGCAAAGGACCCAAAGAGACATTTTTTCAGAGAAGATGTACAGACGGCCAACAGGTAGAGGAGAAGGTGCTCAACATCACTCGTCATCAGGGAAATGCAAATTAAAACCACAATGAAGTATCACCTCCTGAGAGAGAGCAGATGCTGGTGAGGATGTGGGAGAAGGGGGATTGTAACCTGGTGCAGCCACTGTGGAGAACAGGATGGAGGCTCTCCAAAAGACTAAAAAAAGAAAGGCCATAGGATCCAGTAATTCCACTACTGGGCATTTACCCAAAGAAGACAAAAACTCTAGTTCAAGAAGATCCACACTCTCCTGTGTCTATTGCAGCATTATTTACAGTAGCCAAGGTATGGAAGCAACCCAAGTCTCTGTCAACAGATGAAGAGACAAGCAAATGGGTGCGCATATGCAATGGGATATTACTCAGCCATAAAAAGAATAAAATCTTGTCATTCGTGACGACGTGGACGGACCTAGAGGACACTATGCAAAGTGAAGTTAATCCGACAGAGAGGGACCCATACCATGATTTCACTTACAGGTCAATTCTACAAACAAAGCAAATTAAAACAGACTCTTAAATACAAAAAACAAGCTGGTGGTTTGCCAAAGGGAGGTGGGGGGATGGGCAAAACTGATGAATGGGATTAAGAGGTACAAACTTCTAATTATAAAATAAATCATGGAGATGAAAAGTACAGCTAGGGAATATAGTCAATAATATTGTAATGTTGTATGGTGACTGACCGTGACTACACTTATGGTGAGCTCTGAGTAAGGTAGAGAAACGTCGAATCACTGTTGTACACCTGAAACTAATATATAATGTTGCATGTCAACTATACTTCAACAATAATTTATTTTTTAATTTTAATTAAAACAGCTCTATGATCCAGCACTTCCATTTTCAGGACTATATCAGAAGGAAATGAAAAGTCTATGTCAAAGACATATCTGCACCCTTACGTTCAGAGCAGCATTATTTAAAATAGCCAAGACGTGAACATAACCTAAGTACCCATTGACTGGTGAATGGATAAAGAAAATGTTATACACACACGCATGCACGCGTGCATGCGCACACACACACAATGGATTATCATTCAGCCATAAAAAGAAGGAAATCCTGCCATCTGTGACAAAGTGGATGAAACTTGAGGGTATGATGCTAAGTGAAATCAATCAGAAAAAGATAAATACCATATGATTTCATTGATATGGAGAACCTAAAAACCAAAACTCATAGAAAATGAGATCAGATTTGTGGTTGTCAGAGACAAAGGAGGGGATGGGGGATTGGATGAAGGTGTTCAAAAGGTACAAACTCCCACTCACAGGATAGATAAGTTTAGGGATGTAATGCACAACGTGATGACAATAGTTAGCACCGCTGTATAGGGTATCTGAAAGTTAAGACCATAGGTCCTAAGAGTTCTTGTCATCACAGGGGAAAGAACAGGTTTTTCTTTTTCCTTTCTTATCTATAGAGAGGATGCACGTAAACTAAACTTGTTGTGGTAATCATTTCACAATGTATATAAGTCAGTCTGCTGTACACCTTCAATGGTCACGGTGTTGTATGCTAATTGTACCTCTTGATGAGAGTGTGGTGCAGGGGAAACGTCCCTTAGGCTGGGTACCAGAGAGAGATGCAAAAATGCATAAGGCTTTGCCTGCCTTCAGGGAGTTTCCGTGTTAGTGCAGGTATACGTTGACAATTTGGGTACAGTTATGTGATGTTTGGTGTTTGGATAATTACCTGGTATTCTACAGACCAGATAATCAAACAACTCTAAAGAGCATCTTCTGATTTTAAGCTAAGCTGAAACTAATCAGGTTATCTAAGAAAAGTTGGCGATGCAGGTAGGGGGCCCGGGGACTCTGGAAGGGTGGAGAAGTGCCTACTACGTGCCAAGCTCTGTACTCAGCTTCCCAAACCAACCTAATAGCTGAACTGGAATAACTGTCCCATTCTACTGATGGAGAAACAGGTGAAAAAAGTCCCTGAGCAGAAATGGGCTCTGGACCCAAGTCACTGGGCTGTTGCTGGGAGTCTCTGGGGTGGGCGTGAGGAGCTTCGGAACTGATAAGAGTCCTGGATGCCCAGTGGACAGTACAGGTAGTCCGCCAGCTCCCATAGAACCCTGTGTGAGTAACACTGTGGCTCCTCCACATTCCTGCCTGGTAACAGCTGTTGGTTGCACTGTCTCTGTCTCTCATCCCAACTCCCAGTAGGAGGTGTATGTTGAGGTCCTCCCCATGTCCCTCACACCCTGGACCCTCTGTCAGCATCTGGCCTATGGCAGTCTCAGCACCCTGGATGTCCCCGGCATCCCTTGCCCCTTTCTTCTCATAAAAGCCTTGCCCTTCCACTGGAGAACTCCTCCACTACTGCTCTATGGAGCCCTGGATCTCTCAACCTTCTTGACAGAGGGTCACATGACCCAGGCAGGCCAAGCAGAGTTCATCATGCCCTGGATTGGCCCAAGGGGTGGACATGTCAGCCAATCAGAATCCTTCCCTGGAATATCCTGCATTTTGCCCTTGGATCATGAGCTGTATTACCAGTGGCCATGTGTCGGAGCCTAGGAGGATGAGGCCCTGATCGAGTCAGTGGCGACCAACCCTTCCGCCTTTCCATGTCTGGCTAGCGATTCCCATGCCCTCTGTAACTTTTAGTTATTATTGAAATAATGTGGGAACATGGGAACAAATTGAACAGTGCTGAGCTCCTAAAGGAAAGCAGCAGGCTCCTCCCTGTTCTTCCCCCTTCATTCCACAGGCGAACAATTTGACATGTTTTCTTTCCTATTTTTTCTGATGTTTTCCTTCATAACTCTAGATTTCTTGGTTTGTAATTTTAGACCAAATCCACTGATTTCTCTGGAAGGTCTGTGAGAACTGAGTTCACTTACACTCCTACCTCCTCCTTCTCAACTGAGATTTAGAGCACTTCTAGTAGGTACCTACTGATTACCTATATCTAAATGTCTATTTCTTTTGTTCAGCTTTAGGCCGTTTATCTTGTCTTGCCAGCCCCTTTTTAGAATAAGAATAAATATGTCCCTACCACCTCTCTGCCCATTCACATGCCACCTCAGTCAGCAATACGATTTTTTACATTGTCTGTGGCATTCATATTTCTTCTGCCCCACAATCAAGTTTTTACTGCTTTGTCCACCTGTTGACTCAAAGGATTAAAAGTCATGAAACCAGAGGTTATATGAGATAATTGTTAAGTCCTTCTTACTGAAAATACCCCCTCTTAACTAAAGCTCATTGGACTGGGACTTCTGTTGGCTATGGCCAATATGTCCCAACTCAAACTTGGTGGAACTGGATGAGATCTATCCATGTGCCATGGAGACAGAACTCCTCCAGGGCTGGCTTCATGGTCCTGGGAACCACAGAGTACCCATGGCCTGTGCCCAAAAGTGTTCTGTTCTTGGTTTGATGTCTTGCTGTCACTGTCTTGAAGTTCATAATCACTTTGAACACAAGTCCTCACAATTATACAGTCATCCCTGAGCTCATCTCCTTGCTGATAGAAGGCTGAACCTTCTGAGAAACTCTCCTCGGATGGGGAGGAAAGGCAGGGTCCTTGGGCAAGTCCTGAAGCAGCCATGGGAAACTAAAGTAAGAAGCTTTGGATATCGGCAATGGCTGGTGAATGTAGCCCACTGTGAGATCAGGATGGGCTTCTCCAAGCCTCTTCTTACAAAGAGCTGAAAGGTTGGCAAACATGGGCTGCATGATGGAGGTGGGATTATCCACACAATACAGAGAGCACCAAGGCTGAATGGTCAGCCCAAGGTCCTGTGCTTATAAATGGCAGGTCCTAGATTCAAATCCTGGCCTGATTCCTGGACTCTAGCCCTCTCTGCTCCACCATCTGCCTTCAGAGTAGTGTGGCCTATGAGGGAGCACCTGGGTTTGAGTTCCAGGCCTGCTCCCAGTTTGCTGTGTGTCTTTTAGTGAGGGGCTTGCCCTCTCTGTACCATTTCCGCACCCCACTCCACCCTGGGTCCACTGAGGGAGTGGATAAACTTTAAAAGTCTCTTCTAAAGAGAATCACTACATGCCAGATAATAGACAAGAGTATGTTTCTTCTATAGATAGATCCCAGCTAATAAATGCAGAAGAAATTAAATATAATACCATTTTACAGTCCCTAACAAATTCATTGCTTCAATGGCTGCAATAACATTACAGAAAAAAGAGACTAAAATACCATGTGCCTCTTGATAAAAGAGCTCCACACCATCTAATGAGGTAGTCTTGCCAGAAAACAAAATCAAAATTGAATCTGATCAGGCCTCTGCCTCTACCTACCAAGTTTTAGGACAGAGGATAGGAGAACATACTGTGTTTCACCACAGGGCAGCAATAAGCCAAAATCCTAGTTTCTTCCCATGAATACATAAAAACCAAACCAAACTGTAGACCCACAGAAACTCGAAACTGATTTATCCACCCCCTACCCATTACAAGGTATAGACCTTATCTGAACCAAAATTTAAACTATATATATAGATAGAGATACATAAAATATATGGCAATTATGAAAAATGCAATTATGTAACAGTTGGAAATTTGAACAGGGACTGAGTCTTTGATAACATGAAGACTTTTGTTTTTGATGTAACAGTGGTGTTGTGATTACAGTGTAGTTTGTAAGGAAGAGCCCTTTTCCAGATACACGCTGACGTATTCATGGATGAAATGATGTCGCATTTGGCATTCTGCTTCAAAGTAATACCGGAGGCGGGGCTGGGGGGAGGTTCTGGATGAGGCAGGATGGACAGTTGGGTTGATGGTTCTCGTAGCCAAGTGACAGGGACGGGAAGATTGGTTGTATTATCATCTCTAGCTTTACCTATAACCAATTACAGTTTTTCCAAGTTTCTTTTCAGTTTTTTAAAAGTTCCTTCAGCCCATAGGAAGGGTCCATGGGGACCCCAGCTGAGGGTGGGAGATGGGGGGAGGAGAAGAGCCACGCCTTTCCTGACTAAGGGAACATAGTTCTTGTGTCCCCACCCCGTGGCCATGCTGGGCCCTGGGGCGCTGTGGTCGCTAGGCCCAGATGCCAATGAAGCGTGGCTTTCCCGGTGTTGAGATGAGCTCACAGAGCCGGATGCTATAATTACAGAACTCTGGCCCCCGCCCACAAGCCCAGCTCTCCCCTCCCTGGGGGATGCGGGCTCCGCATTCCAGGCGCATCTCTAGGCACGCACGTCAAGCCATCTGGCCGCCAGCACGGGGCAGGAGAAGGTGCAGCGGCTGGTGAGAGCTTGGGGGCGTTCCCAGACACATGTCCCACAACTCCCCTAGTGCCCCTGGTGTGGCCAGGGCTGGGCACTAAGGACCCAGAGGGTCAGGAGGCCGTTCTCAGGCCCACCACCCAGGAGTGCTCCCCCGAGGCAGTGGGTGCCAACCCCCTTGGTGCCCAAAGTGCCTACGTGACCTTGCAAAGATGCTTTCCCTCCCTAGGCCTTGGGTTCTGCATCCAACAGAAGGCGCCACAGTGTTTCTCAGTGGACTGCTATTGACCTTTAGGATGGGGAATCCTTCTTAGCTGGCCTTCCCAGCCCTCTGCCCATTAAATGCCACCAGCAGTCCCTGTCACTATGGCAACCCAAAAATGCCCCCACACATTTCCAACCACCCCTCACTTATAAACCACGATGACCAGCCCATGGTTCTGTGCATCTGTGTTTCTGGAGAATTCAGGACAAACTGAGGAAAGGAAGGGCAGAAACTGTTCATGAGGCTAACAGTCTTGGGGGGAGCTGAGCTTTGGATGGGTCTTGAAGTATAAGTAGGAGTTTGCTAGGTGAGCAAGAAGGTATGGGGACTGGGCCAGGAGAGCCGAGGCTTCTAGGTGGAAGGGTCGGCCTGGGTATGGCCTAGAGGTACGAAAGAGCGTGTATTGTCTAGAGAAGTATAGAAGTTCTCTGCGACCCCAAGCTTTGTCCTGTGCTGAGAAACCAGGGAAGCAGCCAGGAGCTTCCAATGGGGAGGGAGCAGGTTTTTTCCACCACAGTCCCTCTGGACTGAGCGATCCCCAAACCTATGCACAAGTCAGGACAATGTCTCCGTCTTCCCAGGAAGAACCCATGGGACAGAAGTATAGAGAATACAGGTCTGCAGCCGGGATCTCCTGCTCCAGTGGCCCTAGTGGGTGGGCGGGGGGGCGGGGTTGGGGAGACTGGGAGGTGAGAGCAAGGGAGGGGGCTGCTCAAGCTGCTGGGATCACTGAAGAGGCCTGCATGTGTGAGCAAGAGTGTGAGTGTGTACGAGTAAGCGTACAAGTGTGTGTGTGTAGACCCCGAAGAAAACAAAACCAAATACATTCCATAAATTAGACTGCGCCCAGGCTCTGCAGGGGACAACTGGATGGGGACCCTCTGGATGGGGGAGGGGAGAAGGCAGACCTCTCAGATCAGGTGGCACGCGAGCAGAGAACTGACAGTGGACATTTGACAGCCTGGGCCATCAAAACTTCTCTCCTTCCTAGCAGGGTTTGGGGGGATTGCCTCCTCCCCACTGGACGGGTGCCTTCCAAGCTCCCTCCACCGTCCTGTGGAGACACAGGACCCCAGCACAACCAGGGAGAACTTCCTTCTGATTCAGGTGGAGTACAGAGGGTCAGAGACCCCCGCCGCCTCCTGCTTGTTCTTCCACTCGCCCTCTGCAGCCCTCTAGGTTCTTGTCCATTCCCCGGGCCTGGGTTCCAGCCTTCACTCGCAATTTCTGAGCCTGTGTGGGTGTGCCCATCTCTGTGGGTTGGGTTTTAGCTTTGAAAGGAGCAAAAGCCAGAACAAGAGGACGAGGGGAGGATGGGGCTCGTGGATGAGGTTGGCCGGGAGCCGGCCCCTTGGGCGGGCGCACACTCATGCACACTCACTCACGCGCCCTGGTGGGCCTCGCAGGGAGGAAATGCCAGCTGCATGTCTTTCAGCCTCTTTCAGTCTCCCGAGGGACTCTCCTTCGCTTCCACACTTCCTCTGAGGCCATGTCAGCAGAGCGGGCCAGGCTGCCTGGGCGGGCCTCCGGGACCTGTGACTCAGGGCTCCGTCAGGCAGAGGCAGGACGTCAGTGCCGTGCACTGGGCCACCAGGAATCTCACACTGCTATTTATAGGCCTTGCCACTGCTGGCCCAGCCCGGTGGAGAAGAGGCAGCCTCTGCTGCGGGGGTGTGGGGGGAATGGGAGCAGCGAGTCCAGGATCAGGAGGAAGCCAGGCCTCATTACCACCCTCCATCTGCCTCGAGGAGCTCCACACTGGGAGTGAACTGGACTAGCTGTCCCACTCCAGAATAGTCGAGGCCAGGGCAGGGAACCCAGAGCCTGCAGGACCCACGGAGGGAGCACGCCTGAGGTGATGGGCACTTGGGTGGCTTGGCTGATCACGGCCCTGGAAGGGTGGGCCTCGTGGGAAGGGGTTAGATGAAGGGCATATTCGGAGGCCAGGCGCCCTGAAGTTCGGCCCCAAAGATCGCACCCTACGCTTCCTGTACAAAGGTCCCAACTTGCTTTATCTGCCAAGGACCCCTGATCCCACCTACCATCTTGCCCTGTGGCTAAGTGGTGTTTATTCTTTTTTTTTTTTAATATTTTATTTATTTGACAGAGAGAAACACAGCCAGAGAAGGAACACAAGCAGGGGGAGTGAGAGAGGAGGAAGCAGGCTTCCCGCAGAGCAGGGAGCCCGATGCGGGACTCAATCCCGGGTCTCCAGGATCATGACCTGAGCCGAAGGCAGTCGCTCAACCAACTGAGCCACCCAGGTGCCCCTAAGTGGTGCCTTATTTTTAAGAAAGCTGAGATTTGATACCTACTAGGAGCCTGGCCCTGCCACATACATTCCCTCATTCAGTCTCACAAGGCCTGGTAACATAGGTATCCACAAGCCCATTCAACAGAAGTCAAAACTGAGGTTCAGCATGTTTTGTTTTGTTTCTTAAGGATTTTTTTCTTTTAAATATTTTATTTATTTGACAGAGAGAAACACAGTGAGAGAGGGAACACAAGCAGGGGGAGTGAGAGAAGGAGAAGCAAGCTTCCCATCGAGCAGGGTCTCCGGGATCATGACCTGAGCCGAAGGCAGTCGCTTAACCAACTGAGCCACCCAGGTGCCCCTAAGGGTTTTTTAAAAATAATTTATTTTTTCAGTGGTTTTTTAATGGATGTTATTTATTTATTTGACAGAGAAAGGTTTTTTAATGGATGTTATTTATTTATTTGACAGAGAAAGGCAGCAAGAGAGGGAACATAAGCAGGGGGAGTGGGAGAGGAAGAAGCAGGCCTCCCACTGAGTGAGGAGCCATATGTGGGGCTCAATCCTGGGACCCTGGGATCACGACCTGAGCCGAAGGCAGATACTTACTGACGGAGCTCTGACAGTCTCCAAATGCCACTGCCTTTTCTCTTCCCAGCAGACACAATAAGGGCATACAGGAGGGACTAGGTTTGAGTTGGGAGGGGGATTTGTTTTGAGGCTCCCTGAGGGACTTAGGAGGAGTTCAATGTAAAGGGAAAAGGGGCTCCAAGGGGTGAAGATCTTGGGGAAGGGAGGTACACCTTCAAGAATGTGGACACAAGAATGGTGCTCCTGGGGTGGCTCAGTCAGTTAAGCATCAAGCTCTTGGTTTTGGCTCAAGTCATGATCTCAGGGCCCTGAGATCAAGCCCCATGTCAGACTCCATTCTAGGCGTGGAGCCTGTTTGAGATTCTCTGTCCCTCTTCTTCCCCCGTTCCCCCTGCTTGCAGGTGCATGCTTTCTCTCAAATAAAATCTTAAAAAAAAAAAAAAGAATGTGGAAGAAGCTCTGGCTGGTTGAGGGTTAAGACTCACAGTCCTGGGGCGTGGTGGTGACTAGTAGGAGGCTGACCTCCAGGGCCTAGGGTCAGGCTAAGACCCCTTCTGAACACTGGAACCCATCAAGGGTGTCAAGAAGGGTGCCGTCTAGAAAACTCCCTCTGGCCGCGGGGGTAAAGGGGCTGGAGGGGACAAGGCCACGGCAGGAGGACCAATTAGATACCGTTGCAGCCTTAGTGGTGAGAGATGAACTTGGGCAGGGGTGGAAACATGGGGTGGACAGGAAGGGAAGACTGGGAAAGAGCTATGACGTGGCATTGACCGGCCTCCCCGAGGCCCAGCCCACACTGCTGAAGGTTGGGGTGACCAGAATGGGGACAGAAGTCCCAAGAGACCCTGTCACCCGTGCCAGCTGGATGGGTGCAGAAATGACATCATTTTCATGTACTTAACAAAGGTAAACAGGGGTGGAAAAACCTAAGAACTCATTATCTAACTTGGTAGGTGACGGCCAGCTCCTTAACAAGGGGTTTCCTGGGATTCTGCAGGCCTCGGGGTGGTGGGGGCGCCGGCAGAGGGGCTTCCCGTCCTCGTGCACAGTGAGTGTGACACTGGCCCCCTTGCCTGGGCCTCTTCAGGTCATCCCCACCATGTTTGTGGAGCTGAGGGCCTGCTGAAGGCCAGGCACCCGGCTAGGCACCCGGCTAGCCACTGCGGCATGGTAGAGAGCAAAAACAAGTGTGCGGGGATGGGGTGTCTGGGAAGGAAATGGGAAGACAGTGGGGAGGTTGTCATAAGCATTCCAGCAGAAGCTGGACATATCCTAGAAGACACCTTGCAGATCGTCTGAATCCTTGATTCTCCAGATGGGTAAACTGATCTGGATGTATCGAGAGTCGTGCTGGGTGAGAAGCAGGGGCAAGCCTGAAACTTAGGTGTCCTCATGTCAGTGCTTCTTTGTGACAAATCCATTGAGAACTGGCTGAAGAGAAAGAAAGTAAAACAGCAAAGCCTATGGTCCGGCCTCCCCCTGAGCTCTCACCCTCAGCCACGCACACGTGTGGGCTTTCCCGAAGGGCAGAGAGAGAAATGTCTTCTTGCTGGGAGGGTCCTAAGTGCTTTCCCTTTGTCCCTGGAACCCACCCCACAACCCAGGATCTTCCTCCTCATGGAAAGAGCCCAAGGCTGACCAACAGCAGCCAGGCACTCAGGGGAAGGGATATGGGCCCGCGCTGGGAACACCCAGCCCCTCCGCGGAAAGCCTCAGTGAGGGACAACTTCCCAAGGAGGGCCACGGCCCAGCAAGTCCCTGCAGGCCACCCACACTCAGGGGACTCTGGGCTTTCCTCTTGCGAAGCAAACTACACCCTCCCACATCCCACCCTCACCCTGGCCAAAATCTGGTAGGTTTTATTCTCTGCCTTAAACAACAACAATGCTTCCTTTTCCTAATGTCAGGTGAGTGAAACAGACAGTAGGTAGCCCTGTGACTTTGGACAGATCCTTAGTTTCCCTGGGCTCCTGGGTCCACATTTATATTGAACCTAAAGGTCCTTAAACTTCACTCACTTGTGAGTTTGAATAACTACTTAATATTGATGCCCAAAGCTACTAAATCCAAGCCCCTCCTCCCAGTAGTGCTTTATGGGAGCCCCCGAGAGGGCTTCCTGCCTGTCCTCTGGGGTTATGCGGTGGGCCCTCAAAAGATCGCCACACCCTAATCCCTAGAATCCGGGGATACCTTAGGTTACACAGCAAGAGACTTTGCAGGTGTGATTAGATTAGGGGTGCAAGCCGGGGAGATGACCTTGGATTATCCAGTGGGCCCAAGGCAGTCACAAAGGCCCCCGTTGGAGGGGACAGAAGCATCAGAGTCAGAGAAGATGGTGCAGGGACAGAAGCAGGAGAGATAAGGCCAAGGTTGGAGTGATCCAAGGGAGGGGCCGGGAGCCTGGATGAGCTGCTACCTCGGAAGCTGGAAAAGGCAAGCAAGTGGATCCTCCTCTAGAGCCACCTGAAGAAATGCAGCCCAGCCAGAAACCTGATTTTAGGACTTCTAACCTCCAGACCTCGAGAGAAATGCTTGTGTTCTTATAAGCTAAGTTTGTGAACGCCTGTTACAGCAGCAAAAGGAAACTGATACGCGGGACCAGACTCCCGTGGAAGATGGCCACTCCCATTGACTCTTCTGCTGGGCGGCTGCCACATCCTCGGTGGCTCCAAGTCAGCCAACAGTCTCTGTGTGGGCTTCCCCCTGGCGCCCCAAGGTCTGGTGGTCTCTGCCTATCCACCCCAGCAACGGACATCTGCAGTCTTCGTGGAACAGCACTTCTTCACTCCTCTCCCAGCTCCCAAGGGTCACACATCTACACCTGCTCTCTCCTCAGAGCACAGACCTACCCCCCCCCCCCAACTGGAGCAACTGCCACATGACAGATGGGGCCATCCTCACCAATAGTTCCTCAGCTGGTCTCTGGGTGGGGCTCCTTATACCAGAAACCCCTCACTTATTCATGAATTCTCAAGAACCCCCATTCTCCACCCAACCCCTCATCCCCAAGATGGCCAGACACTCTCTATACGAATGCCTCCCGATGTGTATGTGGTTCGAGGGCTAGGTGTTTCTTCCTACAAAGCAGCTGACCCACACAGGTGCATGTAGCAGAGAGCAGGCAGGTGCCAAACTCCACATGCCATGAACCAACCAGGATCAGGTTCAAGGGCATGGCATTACCTACCTATGTAGCCTGTAAGCTTGTCTATCTGTGAGCTGGGTTCGTGGTTGCTTTTGAGACCCCCCAACCTCCCTTCTTGGGGTCTAGACCCCAATATCGAGGTCCCCCAGCCCCTTCCTGCCTCCAGGTCCCTTACCTACCTCTTTTTCACTGGTGGCATTAATTAAGACTTTAAAATTTTCATTTAGTTACACAAGTGACAGATGCTGCCTGAAGAAAACAGTTAAGCAAAAAAACAAAAGCAGGACAGGACAACCTAAGTGTCTAGCAACGAATGAACGGATAGTGAATGAACAAAGAGATATACACAGTGGAATATTATTTGGCCATAAAAAGAAGGAAATCCTGACATTTGCAACAACATGGATGGATAGACCTGGAGGGTATTATACTAAGTGAAATAAGTCAGAGAAAGACAAATACTGTATGATCTCGCTTATAAAAGTGGAATCTTCAAAAATAAAACAACACCACACACACAAACAGAAAGCCAAACTCATAGAAAAAGAGATCAGATTTGGTTGCCAGAGACGGGGTGGGGAGGGAGGGGGAGGGTTGGATCAAGGCAATCAGAAAGCACCAACTTCCAGTTCTGAGTTGACTAAGTACTCAGGGTATGACATACAGCACGGTGACTGCGGCTCACACCGCCCCGTGGTGGATTTCACAGCTAAGAGAGGGAATCCTAGGATTTCTCATCATGCAGGAAAAAAACAAAACAAAACCATCTTTTCTTTTTTCTTTTTGTAGCACATGAGATGGGGGGTGTTAACTAGACTTAAGCCCACTGTGGTCTGTGGTTATTACTTCACAATATATGCAAGTCAACGGACGTTGCTGTGCACTTTCAACTTCTACAGTGTGATATGTCAATTCTATCTCAATAAACCAGGAGAAAAAATAAAGCAAGGTATATTCAATGTGTTTGGATAAATGGGGGAAAAAAGAAGCAAATAAGAATGGTCTCAAATCCCACTATATTATAAGAGATGACAATCCAGTAATCCAGGGTGCCTGGGTGGCTCAGTGGGTTGGGTGTCTGCCTTCTCGGCTCAGGTCATGATCCCAGGGTCCTGGGATCGAGCCCCACATCAGGCTCCCTTCTCCTGTATTAAGCCTGCTTCTCCCTCTTCCTCCATCACTCCCCCTGCCTATGCTCTCTTGCTCTCTGTGAAATAAATAAATACAATCTTAAAAAGAAAAAAAATTTAAAAATCCAATAATCCATTGCTGACATTTTGGTGTATATCTGATATATATATATATATCTACTGGCATAGATCTCACTTAACACTCCTGGAATATTATTTGTTTGTTTTAACACAACCATGATCGTATCAAACATGCCACTCCAACACAGGCTGTTTTCTCACTCAACAAATGCATGATGAACCGCTTTCTGGGTCAACAGACACATGTCTACAGCGCCATTTTTCACGGGCATATGGTATTTGCCTAAGTGAATGTGCTATATTATATTAAGTCTATTGTTAGACAGTTATGTTTCCAATTTTTCAAAGCTGTAAACAATGTTGCCTTGTAAATACTTCTTGGCCCACTTTTTCAGCTATTTTGGAAGGATAAATTCCTAGAGGTAAAATCGCTGGGTCAGAGGGTGTGCGCATTTTTAAGGCTTTTGGTGCATATTTGTGGCCTGCTCTTAATTTCAGGTTCATTTCTTTCCTGCTCTGGATTTGCCACCCAGTTTTTTAGCCTTAGCTCGAGGACAAATAAATTTAGGTGGTAAATCTGCTCTTTGTAATTCTCCAGGCTACGTCTCTCCATTAATATGTATGACTAAAAAAACCTGACTTCTGGTTTCCATTTTTAAAATGCCAAGCATATTCTCATCCTGATGTTCAGTGAGCCTGGGTCTTCCTAGTAGTAGTGGGCATGGGATTAAATGCTGCTTTTCCCTTCTAAGACTGAGAAGATCCTAGTTAGGCCAAAGACAGTATAATTTCTCTGAGCCTCAATTCACTCATCTGTAAAATGGAGATTTAACTGTACTTTGCAGGATTTTCATGGGGGAGAAAGGCACCCAACTCAGTGCCTTGACACACAGTGAAACCTCACCGCTTTGGTTCTGTCCTACCCGTCTCAGGCCCCGGTGGTGTGCAGTGGGGTCCCCCGGCCCGCATGCTGGCACTGGACACTTGGATCCTCCTAGACCCTGCTCCTGACAATCTCTACCCACATTTCCAGCCAGTCTCCCTTGAGAACAACTCCCCAGATTTGCTCTACCTTAAAAAGCCCTTGAGCTTTCAGAAGGACAACGACACAAGAGAACAGAACATTAGAGAAAATTGCTTGTCTAAAATAGACAAATAATTTTCATTTCATCCTTACCTCTGTGTTCTACTTTGTCCCTTTGCTGTCCCTTTTTCTACATAAACCAGGCACGAGGGCGATATTATTCTTATAAATTCTTGAGATGGATTACATAATAATCTAGACCGGAAACTTCAAAAGCAAGCCACATGCTTGGGAAATGAATAGACGCCTTTGCAACTATTTAAAGAGACAAAGCCCAGATCACCCTTGGCCTCCTGACCCTCAGTTGCTACCTGGCCTCATTCTTGGGCTTTCCAGAGAGAGTCCTAGCTGAGTTGGTTCAGAGTTGTCTGGTTCAACTTCCTAGATGATCAGAATCCCCTGGGAGGCTCAAGAAAATGCAGATTCCCGGGCCCTCTTGAGTCAGATTCCCCAGGGGAGAGAACCTATATATTTACAAATGTACATTAAACATTTAACAAGTGGCCCCAGGTGATTTTTAACATCAGGAAAAATAATAAACACACTATCATAGAGGGAGAAAATATCCATAGCTTAGTCTCCTGGGGACCTTTAAAAGCCCAACACCCAGTTAAGTCAGAATCCTGATCATGTTGAGAACCACACATAGTGGCCAACGGGAAGAGCTCTGACCACATGGGAGCCAAGAGTCCAGGGTTCTAGCACTGGCTTTGTCACTAACTCATTTGGGTGGCATCCCAAGTCCCAGCTGCCACATATGCAAAATGAAGGACCTGGGTGAGCCCAGTGGGCAAATGCTTTCTGTCGTGTGTGTCAGCTGACTGATGGGGAGTGACTATGTCCCAAGATGGAAGATTCTGGGGTTGGGACTGGGCTAAACAGGAAAGAGTGCCTTAATCGATTAATGATGTCTGCCGTGGGTGCAGACAGAGAGCATCAGGGCTTGCTATCCCCAGACTAGGTCCCCTCTAAGCTTCGGTGACATCATGATAATGGCACCAGATCTGTTAGGATGATTAACTGAGATAATCTATGCAAAAAAACACCTTGCCACCTTGCAACCCGCACAGTGCCATTCAGATGTTAGTTATTATAGTAAAAATTATTAATTCAGTTTGAGGATGTTATTTTTTCAACACTTGAAGGCAGGGTCCTGAGCTGCAAGGAGGAGCCTGCCTCAGCCTATGCAGGGTGCAGACGGGTGCCTGGGTCAGAATGCACACTTGTATTGGGAATCGCATGGGATACAGTAATGGACCATTGAACTCATCAGGGATTTCAAAGCTGGAACTCTTCTTTTTTTCAACCCAAGAAGTGAAATGGTAGAGGGAAGTCAATAAAAAGGGTTCTGGATTCCAAAGAACATCTCCAACCCAACCAGAGCCTACTAACCATATCATCCTTCTACTTTCAGGAAGGGTGATATTTCAGGTCCCCATCCACTTATTCATCCATCTACACTTCCACCCCTCTTGCCACCCGTCCTTTGCACAACTCCAGGGTCCAGCATCACGTGGGTGTTCACATAGATATCACACAGAGATTTGTATAGATCTATTGGACACAGAAGTGAATAAGACAGAAAAGTAGAGCGGGGACACACAATAAAGAAGAAAACAAAATCAAAGAACAAGATTGTGTCACACGGTGATGAGTGCTAAGAAGAAATCAAATCAGGGTGATGTGATAGACAGTGACAAGTATGGGACAGACTGGGTGCCTAATTCGGATCTAGTAGCCAGGAAAACTGATATTTAAATAAAGGCCTAAATGAGAAAGAGCATATCAAGTACTGGGAACAGTAAGTGCAAAGGTCCTGAGGTAGGAAACAGTTCCAGAAACCAAAAGAATGTCAGCATGGCTAGAGCTCAGTGTGTAATAGGGAGGGAGAGTGGTAAGAGAAAATTCATTTTTGGCTTAAGCAACTGAGTGAACGGTTGATGTCATTTACAGAGATGGAGAAGACTGAGGGAGGAAAAGGTGGATGGGGAAGTGAATCAAGAGATCTATCTTGGCCATGTTATTGTTGAGGTATGTATTAGACATTCAAGTGGAGGTACTGAGTAGGGCAGCTGACTTTTGGAACACAGAGGTCAAAATGGAGGTATGAATTTGGGAGTTGTGGTAGACTGTTCAATATCCACATCCATTTTACATGCCAGCTACCCTAATTTATGTTGCTGTATCAATATCTCCCATGCACTTGGGGGGGCTAACTCCACCCCTGCACTAGGAATGGCATGTAGAGCTCAAGTCTAAGCCAATGATATACCCCATCCTTTGGTCATGTAACTTCATGTTATAGGAGTGGGTACCTGAGTCCATCTGAGGCTGCAGATGAGTGTTAGTTCTCCAGCTCTTTTAGAACGCTCTGGAAGAAACCTCCTCTTCCTCCTGGACATGAAGACTCTGGAAGTCACTGGCAGCCATCTTGGAACCATGAAGGGGAGCCAGGATGACAGTAAGGTTGATACAATGGAAAGTACCTATCCTGCCTCAGTTCTATGAGGCAAGAAATGCACCCAATCATCTAAGCCAAATTGGGTTGAAGTCTCTGTTACTCGAAGCTGAACAGGACCCAACTCACAATGGCCGCGGGGCTCCATGCCATGTGGGGAATGTGTGGGGGAGAGTGTGGGTGAACCAGGAAAGGGGGTGGACCCAGAGGCAGGCTACTGAAATTTTTCCAAAGCAGGGGGTGATCCGTGAATGCAGCAATCCTGGGAGTTTTCCTGTGCATAGTCTGGATCTCTTTTCTGCAGGGAAGTAAATACACTAAAAAACCCCAAAAAACAAAAACCACAAAAGCTTTTGTGCCACAGAAGCTAAATTTAAGCAACCTCTGCCATTTGCCATCTGTGAGAGTTTGGGCAATTCATTTACCCTCTGAGCCTCCATTCCTGCCCCTGTGAGAAGGAGGTCATAATACCCACATCAAAGGGCTGTCTGAAGGTTACTGGTGTGGAGAATGTGCCAGATCGTGGCTAGTGACACTTTGTGTCCTTCCCTTTTGCCTTCTCTTTGGCAACATAAGCTGCTCTCGCTCAAAGTATTGTGAAGCTAAGTCATTTTATCCTAAAACTAAAAAATTTTAAGTGCTTCCTCAAATACTCTGAGTCCAGAGAAACCGTTGATAACCAGGCACGTTTGTTTGTCCTTTTCATGCATCTACCACATTTTAACATGAAGAGAGATGCTCTAATTAGGGAAGAAAGAAGCATCCAGTCTGCCGGGTGCAAAGTAATGACTCACGTGAAACAGGGGTCACCCTGATAAGATGACCCATCCTTACAGGTCACTGAGACTGTAGCCCCAAGGGTGGGAAACAGATTTTTCTGGAGCTGGAATGTAACTACTGGAGACTGAGGAATCACCAGAGACCAGGATGATGGTTACAGACAGGTTAAGCTTCCCTGACTCCTAACCCAAAAGGGGAGATAGTGAGGTCCTCCCAGGCCATTGCCACACATCTCATCAAACAGAGAAATGTTTCTTGGCTGGGTCCAAGTTCCAGCCCTGCTACTTACTAGCTGTGTGACCTGGGCCAGTTATTCGATGCACTTCTACTTCTGTTCTTTCATCTGCAAAAGGGAAAATTGGGAGACTAATGTTTTTTCCTTGTGCACTCACGTATTGCTGGCAGGAATGCAAAAACACATAACTCCTATCGTACTTAGTAAAATCACATAAGCAACTACACTTTGACCCACCAATTTCATTTTTAGGAATCTATCCTAAAACCACAATGGCAAAAATTTAAAAGACACATGCCCCAAGTTATTTGTTGCAGCATGATTTATAATAGTAAAAGACTGGAAACAACACAAATATCCATCATCTGGGGTCTGGCTGAATAAATTATGGTCCATCCATACAATGGAGTTCCATGCAACTGCTAAAAGGAGTGAGGACAACTTCACTGTACTGCTTTGGGGCTGGTCTGCCAGATACGATGTTAAGTGAAAAAAGAGAAAGGTGTGTTTGATATGCAACCATTTATCAAAGAAAGGAGGGAGAGTATGTGCATCTGGTGTTAGAAAGTGGTTCCGTTTCATGCTTTTGCATGTAGCTGTCCAGTTTTCCTAAGACCATTTATGGAAGAAACTGTTGTTTTTCTTCATAGTGTGTTTTTGCTTCCTTTCTTGCAGATTAATTGACATACAAGCGTGGGTTTATTTCTGGGTTCTCAGTTCTATTCCACTGATCTATTTTTGTGCCAGTACCATACTATAGTGTTGTAGTAAATCTGTGTGTAATGTTTGTTCCCAATATGCTCATATATCCCCAGCAGGAATATAACACACACACACACACACACACACACACACACACACACACACACACACAGTTTTTTAGTTGGGAGGATAACCAATAAGTTTTTTGAATGATTACCTATGGGGGGGGGGCAAAGAGGCTAGATTTCTCTAAAAGTGTTTCAGAATATCATTCCCTCTCTTTTTGTGTACATTTGGAATCTTCCAAAATACAATGTATTTTTTAAAGATTTTATTTATTTGAGAGAGAGAGAGAGATCATGAGCAGGGAGGGGGAGGAGGGTAAAGGAAGAAGCAGCCTCCCAGGACCCTGGGATCATGACCTGCACCGAAGCAGATGCTTAACAGACCGAGCCACCCAAGCACCCCTACAATATATTTTTAAAATGCCTGTTCCTTTGACCTCCCACTAACCAATGGACATCACAGCATGGTACAGAACCCCTGACGACATAGGCTTATCTCAGCCTTCTATGTTAGAAGCAATAAGCCTTTTCTTGATTAAGTGACCAACTGAATGTGTTACATCTCTGCTTCCTGCAGCCTAGCCCACTCTACGTAATACACAATTCTGCCATTTCTGTTCTAAGTCTTGGCTTGGCCTTTCCCTCCTGGCTTGAAAGGTTTGGACTCACCTCACAGAGGACCAGCCTCCAGTCCTTTTCTCACCATATGTTCTCAAGGGTGTGGAGGCCAGAAGTCTGGGTCCTGCCTGTCCCTTGAACCCAGCCCCAGGCCCACAAAGGAGTTGAAGGGTCCACTGGCAGCTCTACATTCTTGCTGGCCACTTGTTCTATAAGCAAGGGACATTTGCTTTGGCCCAGTGGTTTTGATTCTTCTTCTTCCTTCTAAAAAATAGAGCTCTTATGTTCAGATCCTACAGTGAACCCAACTTTTTAAGCAGGTTAAAAAAGTAAGCTTCTCTAGTTAAAACAGACAAGTTCAGAGCCCCAATTTCTTAGCTCCCACTGCAGCAGAGCCTAGCAGGTATCCACGTCATCATGCTTTCACCCCTTCCTCCTTAGTCAATAAAAGCCCTATTTTCAGGGTGCCTGGGTGGCTCAGTTGGTTAAGCGACTGCCTTCGGCTCAGGTCATGATCCCGGACACCCTGCTCGATGGGAAGCCTGCTTCTCCTTCTCTCACTCCCCCTGCTTGTGTTCCCTCTCTGGCTGTGTTTCTTTCTGTCAAATAAATAAATCTTTTAAAAAAAAAAAAAAGCCCTATTTTCAGCTGAGCATACTGCTGCTTGGAATAAAAGACTATTTCCTAGCCTCCCTTGCAATTAGATAGAGTCATGTGACTTCATCCTGACATCAGAAGTAACAGGAAATGTCCCATACAAGTTCTGGTAAATCTTATTAAAAGAAAGGTGGGGGTGGGGGGAGGAACACAGAACTATCAGAATAAATAAATTAATTTGGTAAATTTGCTGCATTCGAAATCAACGCCCAGAAATCTATTGCATTTCTATACACTACTAACAAAATAGCAGAAAGGGAAATTAAGAAAACAATCCAATCTATAATTGTTAACAAAAAGAATAAAATATCTAGGAATAAATTTAACCAAAGAGGTGACAAAAAAAAAAAAAAAAAAAAAAAAAAAAAAAAAAAAAAAAAAAAAAAAAAAAAAAAAGAGGTGACAGACCTACACTCTGAAAACTATAAGACTGATGAAAAGAATTGAAGATGACACAAATAAATGGAAAGATATACCATGCTCATGGATTGGAAGAATATTATTAAAATATGTGTACTACCTAAAGGAATGTACAGATTCAATGTAGTCATTATTAAAATACCAATTAGTATTTTTTACAGATCGAAAACAAAAAACCCTTAAAAGACCCCAAATAGCCAAAGCACTCTTGAAAAAGAAGGATAAAGCTGGAGGTATCAAAATCCCAGGTTTCAAGCCTTACTACAAAGCTACAGTAATCAACACAGTAACCACCAACAAATAAAGATATGCATATAAAGTTATTTTTAATAACAATGCTTATAATGACAAAGGCTAAAAGTAATTTTTTTGTTTATTGGATAAAGTATGGTAGATCCATAATATGGAATAATATGTAGCTATATATAAAAGCTGAATTATATCTGCATCAAATGACTAACTTTAAAAAACAGTGATCATATTTATGTGAGTAAAGCAAGTTTCAGCAAAAATGTATCAAATATAGGGTGCCTGGGTGGCTCAGCAGGTTAAGCCTCTGCCTTTGGCTCAGGTCATGATCTCAGGGTCCTGGGATTGAGTCCCACATCTGGCTCTCTGCTGAGCTGGGAGCCTGCTTCCCCCTCTTTCTCTGCCTGCCTCTCTGCCTATTTGTGATCTCTGTGTCAAATAAATAAATAAAATCTTAAATAAATAAATAAATAGTTTAAAAATGTATCAAATACAACCTCAGTTTTATAAAAACTGAACATGAAATCCCTATATACATGTGTACATGTTTATATGAGCATGGAGAAAGATGAAGAAGGATACCTAGGAGACCATTAATATTAGTTATTTGGGGTGGGATGTATGTTTATAGAGAAAGTTAAAACATATGACAACATTATCATATAAAACAGACGTGGATAAATAGAGCAAAAGTGTTCTAGCCTACTTGTATTATCTGGGAAGCAAGCACAAGTGCTAATTAATCATTGATTTTGATAAATCAAGGATGCATATTATTTATCTTTAGCATGATCTATAATTGTAAAAGGGCATATAACTTCTGAGCTAATGGGAGATGGGTAAAAAGAAAATTCGTACTCAATCAAAAAGTAGTCAATGAAGGAGAGGTAAGAAACATGGAACAGGAGGAACAGATAGGAAACAGTAAAATGATAGCTTCAAAGCAAATATATCAGACATTATAAAAAATATAAATATAGTAAATGCTCCAATTACTTTTAGATTAAAAAACACAACTGCCTGTTGTTCACAGGAAGCACATTTCATAAACCAAGGTATAGAAAAGTTGAAAGTAAAATACAGGAAAAATTTATTCCATGAAAGACTAACCAAAAGGAAGCTGTTGGTGTTATACTAGCATCTTTTGATGCAAACTTTAAGGCAAAAAGAAGTGCCAGACATAAGTAGGGAATTTTGTAACTATAAAACCTTCAACTCACTAAGAAGATGGAACAATTTTAAATTTGTGTTCACCTAATAGTATAGCTTTAAATATATGAAAAGCAAAACTTAAGAAGAAATAGAAAATTCCACAAGGAGGAGGATTTTAGAACACAACTCCCAGATGCTGATTTTTTTTAATCAAATAAAGATTTGCATAATATCAGTAAAATTGGCCTAAAGGAAATATATAAAACACTGCACCCAATGACTGCAGAAAATACACTCTTTGTAAGCATACCTTAAACATTTACAAAATTATACATATGCTGGGCCAGAAAGCAAATTTTAAAACCTTTGAAAAGCAGAAATTATATAGGGGATATTTATTCTATGATCATAATACAATTACACTGAAATCAGCATAAAGAGATAATCAGAAAAACCCTAATACATTTGGAAATTAAGAAATATATTTCTAAATAACCCACAAATTAGGAAAGAAATTGTAACAGAAATTTTAAAATATTTTGAACGGAATACTGCAAAGTACTGTGGGATATACAGCTGTGAGATATACCTACAGACATGCTTACAAAACTCTAACCATATGTATTAGAAAAGAAGAAAAGCCAAAAGTTTAAGCTTTCACCTCAAAATGTTAACCAAAGAATAACAAATTAAACACAAAGAAGATAGAAAGAAGAAAATACTCAAGGGCAGAAATTCAATGAAATTTAGGAAATGAACACACACTAAAGACAAGGTGAATAGTTGTGTCTGGAAGAATGAAACACCTGACGGGGTGGGTGAGGAGGGAGAGAGAGAGAAAGGCACTCATAATGAATGTCAGCAGTAAAAACAAGAATCTTACCACAGATTCCACAAATATTGAAAAGACAAGAAGAAAATATTGTGGAGAACTCCACGCCAATACATTTTAAACATCAGATGAAATAAACAAATTTCTTGTAAAATGTTACTTACAGAAAATGACAGGAAAATAAAAAACTGAATATTCAAAAGACAAAGTCAATCCATAGTTTAAAAAATTCCCACAAAGAAAACTACAGTTCTAGATAGCTTTACTGGCAAACTCTGCCAAACACCTAAGGAAGAAATAATTCCAGGGCGCCTGGGTGGCTCAGTTGGTTAAGCGACTGCCTTCAGCTCAGGTCATGATCCCGGAGACCCTGGATTGAGTCCCACATCAGGCTCCCTGCTTGGCGGGAAGCCTGCTTCTCCCTCTCCCACTCCCCCTGCTTATGTTCCCTCTCTGGCTGCCTTTCTCTGTCAAATAAATAAATAAATAAAATCCATTAAAAAACCACTGAAAAAATAAATCATTTAAAAAAATCCTTAGGGGGCGCCTGGGTGGCTCAGTTGGTTAGGCGACTGCCTTCAGCTCAGGTCATGATCCGGGAGACCCGGGATCGAGCCCCACATCGGGCTCCCTGCTTGGCAGGAGGCCTGCTTCGCCCTCTCTCACTCCCGCTGCTTGTGTTCCCCCTCTGGCTATGTTTCTCTCTGTCAAATAAATAAAATCTTAAAAAAAAAAAAGAAAGAAAGAATTCCAGTCTTGCAAACTCTTCCAGGGAATAAGAGATATTAATCCCCTACTTATTTTGTGAAACCAGTAAGACTTTGACAACAAAATTGAGCTGGAACATTTAGAGAGGGGGAAAAAAATTACAGGCCAATCTCATTCACAAATGTAAAAATTCTACTTTTTTTTTTTAAAAGATTTTATTTATTTGATAGAGAGAGAGCACAAGTAGGCAGAGAGGCAGGCAGTGAGAGAGGAGGAAGCAGGCTCCCTGCTGAGCAGAGAGCCCGATGCGGGCCTCGATCCCAGGACCCTGACATCATGACCTAAGCCGAAGGCAGAGGCTTTAACCCATGAGCCACCCAGGTGCCCTAAATGTAAAAATTCTAAACAAAATATTTCCCAGTTTATTTATGAATAGATCAGCTTGGGTTTATTCTATAAATGCAAAGTTGGATCAGCATTTGAAAAGCAATCAATGCAATTTATTACACTGACAGAATAAAGAATAAAAACTATCTCACTACAGAAAAATATTTTGATAAAATATAACATCCATTCATGATTTGTAGCAAACTAAGAATGGAAGAGAACGTCCTAAACTGAGAAGGGCATCTTGAAAAAACCTATTGTAATTTTCACACCTAATGGTGAAATGATGAAATATTCCCCTTTGAAATCAAGAACAAAATAAGAATGTTTGCTATCGGGATGCCTGGGTGGCTCAGTTGGTTTAAGCAACTGCCTTCAGCTCAGGTCATGATCCCGGAGACCCGGGATCAAGTCCCACATCGGGCTCCCTGCTTGGCGGGAAGCCTGCTTCTCCCTCTCTCACTCCCCCTGCTTGTGTTCCCTCTCTGGCTGTGTTTCTCTCTGTCAAATAAATAAAATCTTAAAAAAAAAAAAAAAAAAGAATGTTTGCTATCACCAGTGTCATCACTGTATGAGTCTAGTACAGTAAGATAATAAAGGACTGAAAAGTAAGAAATACGACAGTCATAATTTATATGTAACATATGGTGCATAGGAACTCTAAGAGTTACAGATATATTATGAGAATTAATGAATAAATTTAGTAATACATTAGAAACAAGGTCAATATACTAGATTTGTATTTCTATATATCACACAAAAAAATCAAATACAGTGAAATAAAATACCATTTTCAGTAGCAAAACAATAAACCTATGAATAAGTCTAGTAAAATATGTCACAAAGTAAACCTCTAAACAGTATGAGGAATAACAAAGATCAAAATAGGGACTATACCATGTTCATGAATTGGAAAATCAATACTGTAAAGATGTCTACTGTACCCAAATTATTACATAAATTCAGTATAATCTCAACCAAAATCCCAAATTTTTTTCAGAGTTTGATAAGCTGATTCAAAACTGTACCTGAAAGTATGGAATAGTAAGAATAGTCATGTCATTCTTGAATGAGAAGAACAAGATGGGAGGATTTTTTCTATCTAATATATCAAGGACTAGTATAAAACACACAGCATTTAACAGTGTGATATAAGGACAAATTCATCAATGGAACAGAATAAAAAGCCCAGAAGCAAACCCAGATGTATATATATGTGAGATTTATGACAAAGGCAGCTCTGCAGAGCAGTAGGGAAATGACAGTCTTCACTAAATGGTGTTGGACAACATAATTATACATTCTTCTGAGGCAAGAATACATACTGTATAATTCTACAGGAAGTGAAAAGCCTGAGAGACATAAGAAAGGCAGAAGGAAGGAAAGAAGAAAGGAATCCTTCTATATAACAGAAGTAAAGTTCTTCAAGAACAGTCATGAAGGAAGCAATTTGACCCCACTGAAATTAAGAACTTTTTTTTTAAAGATTTATTTCTTTGACAGAGAGAAACACAGCCAGAGAGGGAACACAAGCAGGGGGAGTGAGAGAGGGAGAAGCAGGCCTCCACCAAGCAGGGAGCCCCATGTGGGACTCAATCCCGGGTCTCCGGGATCATGACCTGAGCGGAAGGCAGTCGCCCAACCAACTGAGCCACTCAGGCGCCCCTGAAATTAAGAACTTTTGATCATCAGAAGACTTTCAGAGAATAAAAGGAGAAGCCACAAGGTAAGAGAAAATATTTGCAACACAAATAACTCACAAAAAACTCAGTGATAATCTATTTTTTAAATTCTTTCAAATCCTTAAGAGAGAGGCAAACAACCAAAAAGAAAACTGGGACAAGGCTTTAAAAAAGCACTTTACAAAAGAGCTCTTCAATGGCTAATAAGCAAATGAAAAGGTGCTCAACCTGATTATTAATCAGGGAAACGTAAAATAAAACATAACACGATACCACTAAACACCCACAAGAATTGCTAAAGGTAAGCAGTGATAATAACACGTGTTGGAAAGGATTCAGAGCAATGGCCACTCTCACACACTGCTGACTGGAGGGCAAATTGACTTGATCACTTAGGAAAACTGTTTGGCCTTATCTAGTAAAGCAGCATCCGACCCAAGCTCATCCCTAGATATATATCCAACAGAAGCATGTGCACGTGTGCACCAAGAAACACAAATAGAATGTTCATAAGTGGCATCGTTCACAAAGCCAAAAATCAAAAGCTATTCAAATGACCATCAGACATGAAACAGAGAAATACATTTGGTATGTTTAGACAGGAGTGAACGGCACCCACAGATTGCACGGTGGATGAATCCCACAAACGTACTATTGAGTAAAATAAGCCAACACAAAGAAGCACATACTTACAGTCCCATTTATATAAGGTTCAGAAAACAGGCACCACTGAATTAGAGTTGAAGGTCACGAGGGCAATGGGAAAAACCATAAAGAGAAGAAAAGAGGAGGTTGATATCAAGATTGTATTAACTACACGGAGAGGGAAAGGTAGTAACCCATGATGAGGTATGAATCAGGCTTCAGGGGTGCTAGAATGATCTATTTCTTTTCTTGACACTGAGATACAGATGTTTGTTTTTTCCACTTTATGTACCTGTGTTAAATTTCAGAAAACTGTAAATGTTTGTTGTGGATGATGTTGCTGACAGTATATTAAAATAAAATATGCACAAAGAATTTGAAAATATAGGGGAAATCCTTGGTTTGATTAGGTTACATAATTATAAGCCATTTTAATCTTGGATATCGTTGTTATTTTAGCATTAATTTAATAAAGTAACTTCTGAGGAATATTCGGGAACAAGTAAAGATAAATGAATGAGCTGACACTTGGGAAATGTGCAAAAGAACACACAAAGGGACTTTTTAAAGGTCTACTCAGAGAAACAAAGGCAAGCAAGCCAAGGTGAGGCCGGGGCTCAGGGACATTGATGTCATGTAAACAGATGATGGAGAGAAAGCCGAACCACTCGGTTTTTATTTCCTTCTGTCTCCATTCAGGAGAATCATCTTCAAATTGGAAAAGAAAGAACAGACTTCACAAAGATTAACTCAAAGCTCAAGATGAAGGAAGAAACCCAAAACCTGCAGTTGTGATCACAAATTAGTCAAGGTAGTTTGTGAGTAATCAGAAGACTGGAGAGGTGGCAGAGGACAGATGACAAAGAAATACGAGCCTGGTTTCATCCATGGAGGGTCTGTCTAGTCAATACACATCCCCGCCAGTGTCCAGAACAAGGTATAAACAGGTTGTCTGTAGATCTTCCTGAAGGCAGGGGTGTTTGCTCAGAGCCTCCAGTGAATCAGCAAGAACAGGTCCCATGAGATGGTTTCATATCATACATTTATGACATCAGCTTGAACATGTCAGACATGGTTCTTGGGGGGTGTAGATTGGGATTTTTATAAACTTGATATGGTTCAGAATTCTCTAGAAGAATGGGAACCTGTTGCAAATGGGAAGTTATCCTCATCTGGGGTCCTAAAATTTGTCTAGGAAGACACAGTATCAGTGAGGACAGGCTAGGTTGTGCTGCAATAACAAGAAAACCCCAAATCTTAGCAGCTTCAGCAACAAGGCTCATTTCTTATCCATGCTGCAAGTCCACTGCGCATCAGCAGGGCCCTCTGCCCTGCATTCTCCTCTTCTGGGACCCAGGCTGAGGGGGGCAGCCAGGGCTGGAGCACTGCTGACTGCTAAGGCAGGAGGAAGGTCATGGTGAGCCATGTTTTGGCTCTGAAAGTCATCACCCTGGAGTGATGGTACAAATCTTAAAGTCGGAAGCACTATCCTCCTGTGCTCTGGGAAGAAGAAGTGCCTGAAATCCTGTGATTCGCACTCCTGACCTCCCTAGATGGTCTCTGGCCCTCTCGAGTGGCTATGCATGCTGATCCAAGCAAGGAAGACAAGAAGGAGTACCAGCAGCTGGGCAGAGATCCAGCCCTTTGGCACAGGAAAGCCTCCCGATTGTGGTTCTAGGAGCAGGAGCAAGTCAGAGGCACGGACCAGACTAGCCCGTAGCTGGGAGGCAGTGTGAGGAAAGCAGACGCCAGATGAAAGTAATATTTCCTGAGTCCACTCATCCTCCACACCTGTCCTCCCTTGTCTCCAGGGCCCCTGCTTCTCTACACTTCCGGTTCTCCTCTTTCCCAGCCCTCTCAGATGTAAGGTTCTGAAATGGTATGTCTCTGTCTTTTCTTAGTCTTGCCTTAATTAGCCTCTGTACCTCAAAAGAAACAAAAACTACCTAATAATTCAAAAGTAGAGGGTGTTGAAATATTTGCTGATATCACCATATGAATGGAATATTACTGCTTTTTACAATTACATTATAAATGAGCACTTATAGACAACAAAATATGCCATCACATATCTTTATGAAGTTGCGACAGGGGCGCCTGGGTGACTCAGTTGGTTAAAAGTCCAATTCGATTTTCAGCTCAGGTCATGATCTTACAGTCATGAGATCAAGCCCCATGTCGGGCTACGTGCTCAGCGCAGAATCTGCTTGGGATTCTCTCTCTTCTTCTCCTTCTGCCCTTCCCCCCACTCTCTCTCGCCCTCTCTCTCTCTCAAATAAATACATAAAATCTTTAAAAAAAAAAAAGTTGTGGGGCACCTGGGTGGCTCAGTTGATTAAGCGACTGCCTTCGGCTCAGATCATGATCCCGGAGATCCGGGATCGAGCCCCATATCAGGCTCCCTGCTCGGCGGGAAGCCTGTTTCTCCCTCTCTCACTCCCCCTGCCTGTGTTCCCTCTCTGGCTGTGTTTCTTTCTGTCAAATAAATAAAATCTTTAAAAAAAAAAAAAAGTTGTGACAATATCCAACATTCACCAAGATAAATATTGTCCATACCCTAGAAATGGAGGGGAACTTCCTCAACCTGATAAAGAATACCTACAAAAGCATGCAGTTATCATAGCGAATGACGAGAAACTCTAAGCTTTCCCTGTAAGATCGGGTTCAGGCGAGGATGTCCCCTCCCCCCACTCCTTAGCAACACTATCCAGGAAAGCCTTGCTCATGCAATCAGACAAGAAAAGGAAACGGAAAGTATACAGACCCGGGAAGGAAGAAATAAAAAGGAGGCGTCAGGTGGTGATGCAGTGCAGGGCAGAGTAGGGGGGCTCCCGATAGTATCTGCAGCTGCACTCTGGACAGGTTAGGGTGTCCAGGATGAACCTGGTACAGAAGTGAGAAGCTGACAGACCAGTAACCGGAGAAGCTGATCGCGTCAAGGATGCAGCCAACAAAACGGCATTCACAGCCAACGTGCCACTGGTATTTCCCCTAGAGCTACTGATGACGCACTTTGTGTGTAAATTAGTTCAAGGGAGTCCACCCCTGGCTGTCCTCTGGCTGGCATGCCAGGAAGCTCTGGCTTTCTAGAGCCCTTCTGGCTGGAGAGGCCAATCAGCTTTATTGCTGGCTTTTTAAGTCCAGGTTTAGTAAAGATACTGGAGGTATAAAGCACTTCCAAGTACGGTGAATGTATGGGTCTGAGCATTTTCTAGATATGACCATTTTGTCTCCCTACTCCGTCAGACTTCCATTCACTCCTCTAGCAAAGCCACATGTTGTGGATTAACAGCAGACTGCTGGGGTTCAAATCCAGATACACTCAGTGTCACCACGTGGGACCCCGAATGAGCTATGGGGCCTTCCTGGCCTCAGTTTCCCTAACTGTAAAATACTATTTTGGAGACTTGTGTTGAGATTTAAATTAAGTTCAATATAAAGGACTTAGAATGGAGCCCAGTGTGCAGAAAGCACGCAGGAATAGGACACACTGTTTTTTATTATTATAAATACAGTCCAATAGTATTACAGTTTCAATGAAGAGTTTGCAAGTTAGGAGATCTAGGAGATCTTTGTAGGCAAATAGAAAAAGGTGAGACTGTCTAATAGTAAAATCATAGGAAGTGAGGGGAGGCCAGACATCCACAAAGAGGAGAGATTCAGAAATTAGTGTCCCCTCCAACGATGAAGGATCTAGTGTCATCCTTTGGAGCCGGTATTTGGTGGTGTGCCCTTACGTAGTTGATTCAGAACACAAATACTGCGATGTTTCAGATCAACAGGGAGAGGAAAAAAAAACATTCGATTTTGTTAACATTTTAGGGAAGAAAAGTTAAAGTTAGGAACTCTCTCACAGCGTTGTACTCCAAAATGTGTTCCTAACAGGTTGAGTTCAACGTGAAACGTGACTACTAAAGATCTAGGAGAAGAAGAAGGTATGGAGACCATTTTAAGTAGTGCAAGGTGTTCTGGATCCCTCTTGTACTTAGGGAGCCATAGGGAGCATGGGGCCAGGTCTGGAAACATCAGAGACAACTGATTGCCTCCCTTGGCTGCTCTCAGACCCCGAGTGAGTGGCATGAAGCCAGCATCCTTTTGAGCTGAGTGTGACTCCTACATTAAAAAAAAATTTTTTTTTTTTAAATTGTAGGATAGTTGACACACAACATTACATTTGTTTCAAGTGCACAACATAGTGATTCCAAGTGTGGCTCCTCTCTGCCACCATACAACACTATTACACCACTATTGATTCTACTCCTTATGCTGTGCCTTTCATCCCCTTAACTGATTCATCCCGTTACCAAACCGACTGCCCATATCTCCCTCTTCCCCTATCTTACCCACCCCCGAACCCCCGGGATCCCTACATTTAAAGACAGACATATGCTCCCAGTGTGGCCTCAATGCTGCTCAGCCACTTCCTCCAGAATGCAACCAAAGAAACTGAAACTGTGACCCATTCCTTTAATGGAAAAAGTCCGGACTGTTGGACTAAATAAGAGACAGTGTGCCCAGTGGTTAGAGGGCCCATTCAATGTGTGCCTTTCAGCTTACACCCTGGTTTAAAAAGCTTAAAAGACATCATTCCCTGACACCCTCCCACCCCCAAGCCCCTACTATCTCTGTCTCCCAGCCCGGCCCAACCTCCTTACCCTGCTCTACCTTTTTTTTTATTGTCATTCACCACTTTCTAACACATCGTTCACTTATTAAGTTTATTGTTTATTACTGTCCCCCCTTTCCCTCCAACACAACTATAAGCTCCAGGAGAACAGGGAAATTTATCTGTTTTGATTACTGATAGATCTATGAATAGAATAGAATAGAATAGAATAGAATAGAATAGAATAGAATAGAATAGAATAGAACTGAACCTGTCACCTCACTGGTATCTTTTTTGAGAAAGATTTTATTTATTTATTTGACAGAGAGAGAGATGACAGTAGGCAGAGAGGCAGGCAGAGAGAGAGGAGGAAGCAGGCTCCCTGCTGAGCACAGGGACCAATGCAGGCCTCGATCCCAGGACCCTGAGATCATGATTTGAACCAAAGGCAGAGGCTTAAACCACTGAGCCACCCAGGTGCCCTCATTGGTACCTTATAAACAGTTGTGAACTTAATCGATCCCTAGGTAGGAAATGGCTTTCTAAGCTTGATTTCAGAGAAAGTAAATGCAAAGAAGCATACCAATAGGTTTCTCTATGTAAAAATATAAATTTTGGGGGCACCTGGGTGGCTCAGTTGGTTAAGCGACTGCCTTCAGCTCAGGTCATGATCCTGGAGACCCGGGATCGAGCCCCACATCAGGCTCCCTGCTCAGTGGGAAGCCTGCTTCTTCCTCTCTCAGTCCCCCTGCTTGTGTTCCCTCTCTGGCTGTGTTTCTCTCTGTCAAATAAATAAATAAAATCTTTTAAAAAATATATAAATTTTTCTGAGCCATAATCACAAAACAGAAACTGAAGTATGTAACAATAAAGTCTATAAGATAAATTTGTACATGTCCACACAGCGGAGCGCCTCCAGCTACTCAAAATCCTGGTGTAACTCAAAACATACCACCATGAAGACCGTGGCGTATCAGCAAGAGAAAAGAACCACTTCTACAAAGTTGACCCAATGCTTGTTTAAAGAGGTATAGAAAAACCAAGATTTTTTCCCCCAGGGTCACCTCTCAGGAGCCCAACCATTAAAACAATAAGTATCGGAACCTGAGATAGTACAGAGGTCCTGCACAATAACCCATTCATCTCTCCAAATTCTGTTTTGCCTCATTACTGTGTTTTTACTTTCCATTATTATTATTATTTGTTTAAAAATGTGTTTCTGACCCTAGATGATCCATTCCTGGAAAGCAAGGACAAATGGTGAGGTCTGAGGTCTTAAACCTGACAACATTCACAGACTGTTCACACTTAGCCAGGACACACTGGGAGGAACTGTTGTCTGAAGGGTTAAGGGCATCCTCCCAGGGCAGGGCAGCTCAGCGAGGCGTGGCAGTGGGGGTGGGGTGGGGATGTCCTTCGTCCCTCCCCTCCCCTCTCCCTCGCACACCCTCCCGATCACCAGACATCCTCCAACCAGGACCCCTAGGGGATGAGAAGGCTAGAAAGGAATTCTGATCCTTCCTATCATTCTTTCAGAGCTGGGCTAATCCCAGGAATGGTGGACCACTGGGACTCATAGCGAGCCTCCATGGACTCCAGGAGCTGCCAGGTTAAGAAACACAGAAGATGTGCAAAGAGACCTATTTCCCATCTTCTCTCCCTCCCTCTACTCTTGTCCACAGCTCTGCCCAGCATGGCCTGCTCCTCCCAGCCATCCCAGAGTCTCCCCAGGTTTTTCGGTCTACTGCCTGTGTTTGCCTTCTGAAGAAATCAGCACAATCATTGCCCATCCTCCCCTGCCCCCCAGGCTTGGGAGAGGCGGTCTTCACTCAGCAGTCTGGTTTGACCAGATTCGCTTCAAGTGACTTTAACCTCCCTGAGCCTCAGGGACCAGATCAGCAAAATGATGGGAAATGCCAAACAAAGATCTGGAGGCTCATATCCATCTCCCACCAGGGTTTCTTAGCCAGGCCACTGTTGGCAGTTAAGGTCCTGGGTGCTATGGGATACTGAACATCCCAACCCCGCCCCTTACAGCTCCCCTCCTTCTCTACCCTCCCACCAGTCGCTGGGACAACCCAGATGCCCCAGGCATTTCAAATGTCCCCTGAGCAGAGCACTCCACTTGGGAGACTTGAAGGCAAAGACCAAAGCCAGGTGTCCACTGGCGCTCAGTGTGACTGCTATTTTCACGGACTTTTCTTTTTAATTGAAAAAAACAAACTCACCTCTGGGGCAGCTATGTGACGAGAGTACACTCACGGTATGGCGCCCCGGGCCTGGCCCAGGAGACAGGCCCAGACAGATGGCCACCGCCTGCTGAGTTCTGGAGCTCAGCTCGGCAGGACTCGGCCAGCAGAGCCCCACGGCAGGGCGAGGTGTGAGGGAAGGGGTGCCACAACCCAGGGCGACACCACTGAGACTTGAGGGCAGAGGGACAGGACACTTGCAAGGCACACAGGCCTGACTCCAGGCCCCAGCGGCCTGTCCTCCCCTGCCCCCTGGCCCATGTGCCCTAGGCTCCTCGGCTCTGCCCAGAGAGGGCTGATGATGAGCGCATCCTCCCCCGTGGCCCCCTTCAGGGCATGCCAGCTTCTTGAGCCTAGGCCCTGACACCTCACACCAGCTTCCTCAGCTCTAAATAGCACTCCCCTCGTCCTGCTGAAATCGCACAGCACACCCAGAGACCCGGGCGGGGGCGGGGTGGGGGGATCTCCGTGGTCACTCCCCTCTCTTCCACAGGACTGGGACTCTGGGTGGGTCCTTTCTCCTCTTCCAGCCTCCATTTAATTACCAAATAAATAGAATAACTATTGCTGACCTTCCTACCTCCCAGGAGCTGTTGTGACCATCAAATGAGCTAATGGCGGCAAGTATTTCTGCCAACTCCCCAGCCAGCACGCCCTCCCCTCCCTGAGCACCGCGCCCCGCTGGCCCCGAACCCTAACAGGATGGTCCAGGAGGTGAGCAATACCTTCCCATCCATGCCTTGTCCCGCTGGGGAGACAGCTCATGGCTTCCAGGGACTCTCTGGGAGTTTACAATGCACATGGATTCAATAATCGAATTTCCTTCAACATGACCCCTTTTTTCTCAGCTCTGCATTCGTGTGTGTAGTTTGTTCTTTTTTTTCCTTTTTTCTCTCACTTTGTCATTTTGGGTATTTTTCTCCCTTTTGTGTGTGTTTTCTGTTCCTGAGGAGAGGAGAGCACCCCTGGCACAGCAAAAACCTGCCTTGGACACTTCATCTTCACCCCGCGTCGTCCCCTGCACCCAGCAAGCCTCGGGGGCGGGACCCAGAGCTGTGCAAACACACGGGTGGCTTTGGGCCACAGAGCATGCCCCTGGCCAGCCAGGCTGCGGACCTCTGGCCTCACAGAAGCCAATGTCGTTGGCAGCGAGGATCTGTACCTCTACAACCAGGAAAGAGAACTTTTTTTCCCCCAATTCACTTAGTTAGGAACAAATCCCTAAGCCAATTGGCTAACAGACCTCAGAAAACATAGGCCAGCCTGGCTGAACCGGTGGCCCAAAGGTCCGGCCAATGTTTGAGTTCTTTCTTGCCCAGAGGACACGGGTGGGGACTCCCCAGATAAAAACCACTCCCTCCACTCCCTCCACAGGGGATTTAAAACCAGAAGTATTCCTGCCTCCTGCCCTCTGCAAGAGAAGCTGCACCCAAAACCAGGATGGCTTTTTTTTTTTTTAAGAGTCTATATATTTATGAGCCAGAGGGCAGAAGCAAGCACACACACATACACACACACACACACACACACACACACACACACACGGCAGGGCTGTGGAGCAGATGGAGACAAGCGGATGCTGCACTGAGCACCAAACCCTACACGGGCTCAATCTCAGGACCCTGAGATCATGACTAGAGCCGAAACCAAGAGTCAGACGCTTCACCGACAGAGCCACTCAGGTGCCCCCCAAACCAGGCCAGCTTTCACTGCTGTGGCTTCCCCCTCCGGTGCTGTCCTGAGAACTCACTACGCCCCAGGAGCTGAACGCCAAAGGCCATCCCGAGATGTCTTCTTCCAGGAAGTCTGTCTGGCCCACACCCTGCCTGATCCCCAGTGGCTGGTGGGTCTTTTGTGCCCTGATACCCCACGATCCCACGCTCTCTTGTCTACAGACTTGCTACACTTGCAAATATGGGTCTGGGCTCTGTCTCATCTGCGCTGCTGAAACTGTGAGCTCCGACAAGGCAGACAGTCCTGCTCTTTCTAGACCCACAATAACAGTACACAGCTGTCCCCAGAGTGAATGATCCAAGAGTCGGCTTTTCTCTCCCTCCTCCTCCACTTAGCTACCACCTTCTGGCTGTGCCAGGACATAAGGTTCCTTTAAGAACAAGATTCCCATCTCCCCACCACCATTTTGCTGCACGAAGGATTTAGCACAGTACTTGGTACATAGCAGGTGCTCAACTATTTAAATGCTTTTGGGATTGATGCATTACACTCAGATTTGTGAAGAAAATGTTACTTTTTTTGTCAATAACTGATGGGCATTTCTTAGACGTTCTCTAGGGAGCCAAGTCAGCTCAGACTTACCAGGGAAAGATAATCCATCCTACAGGCTTCACTGCCTCCATGTTCTCAGCATCTCCAAACCTCCTTCCTCATTCTTATCCCAGAGAAAGGACCCTGCATTCTTAACAAAATTCCTTGGGACCAGAAGGGGTGATATTCAGTCTTGTTACTTCCTCTGAATTCTATCTGCCCTCCGCCCTGGAGCAGTGAGCCCCAGAGGGTCTCTGCCAGAGGAATTGAGAAAAACGTGCTCTCTACAATGTCTTCTTTTAAGCTTATTGTCTTGCTACAGGGTCAAGTAAAAAATCGAACTGAACAATGTTACACAGTGACTGTCATTCTAGCAGATATCCACTGTCCCCTGAAACAAGGACATCCTCCATGGGTGAGAAGCCTTACCACCACAAGACGTACAAGTGTGGAAATACATACGGAAAAAGCCTGTATATTAAAAAGATTGTACTTATAGATATATACAGATATACATTAGTCAGTCTTCATCATTCACAGATCCCGTATTTTCGAACTTGCCCACTAAGCTACAATTTGTTTAGAATCCCCAAATCCACGTTCATTATCAGTTTCTCGTGGAAATGTCAAGAAAGACAGAAAGCTCGAGCACCCCCAACGTCCACATTCCCAGATGAAGTTAAACAAGGGGAGGCCTTCTTCTCTCAACTCTTGCACTGTAAACAGGTGTTCTTCAGCATGCTCTGTTTAGGGACCTGTTTTGGGGTGATTTCGCTATTTAAAGGGTCCCTAAGTATGGCCTTCAAGTGCTGTCTCACACTCCTAAGAGGGCTGGATGTGCCCCAGAGAGAAAATCCGTGTGTTAGATAAGCTTTCTTCGGGTACCGTTAAGGCGCTACTGGCTGTGAGGTCAAGGTCAGTGAGTCAACAACATATATTCAGTAAGGTGTCTCCACACACCCGTACGTATTGATCTCTGAACACAAATGTCATCGGCGGAGGCTTACAGGAACTTAAGCTTGAATTTCCCATAGGAGCAATAGCTCGTTATCCATTAACCCAGTATGTAAGGTCATTTCATAGGACATAGCTGCCATGAAAAATGAGAATTTCCAAAATCCCCCAAATACATATTCTACATCTAGGAGGAATTTGTTAGGATTTTGGCCACCCAGCATCTGAATCCCCTTTTGTAATTTGAGGAAGCCCCTTGCCTTAGGGGTCTTGGGGAGGTAGGGAGCCCCCCTCCCACTCCAGACCCAGGGCATGGCAGGTGACCCAGGCTCTGCCGACTGAATCTGCCAGCCCAGAGTGTGGACGGGAGCTGCGAGTGCCACAAGGAAGGGAGAAGATTGAGAAAGGAATCCCTGTCGTGGCGCTGAAGGCAGCAGTGCCTGGGGCATCGTTAGTGGGGTTGGCTATGCAAAGCCATTGCAAGCCACTGTGTCCTAGGGTTCCACCCCCGGCTCTGAGGGGGCCACACCACACCGCACTGTTGGTGGCCACAGAGCCTGGAGCCAGGTTTCCCAATTCTGGGTCATCTGGAGGTGACCCAATAGCCTTTTAATAAAGTTCTTTTCTGTTTAAATTAGCCAGAGTTGGTTTCTATTGTTTGCAACCAAGAACCTAGCGTGTGTGTGTGTGTGTGTGTGTGTGTGCATGCGTGCACATGTCCATAGGTACTGAGGTGCCATATGTTTGGTTCTTTACAAGTGAATGAGTGAATGGGAGTCAAGGGGCACTGGTTAGGGAGGCTTCGTGGAGGAGGAGGAGATCACTGGGCTGGGGTTTTGCCCAGGGAACAAAGGACAAAGGAATGGTCCAGGCAGTGCGGACAGCATGTGCGAAGGGATGGGGGAATGAAGAGCAGGACATGTGGGACACTATGAGGCTTTCAGGAGGCTGGAGGCTTTGTCCTTGGAAGGCAGCCGTGGAAATGGGGCAGTTAGGGTAGTGGCCCCAGGTGCTGGAGGAGAGGCAGGACTGAGGCTTTCATCCTCTCCCTATCATCCCCTTAGACACCATGCTGTCATCCACACCCAGCACAACCTGCTTTCACCTCCCAGGCCAACCTAACACAAGGAGTCAACCAACTAGATGCATTCTGGAAGGTAGAGAAAACCAATTCAATTCCCAGCGGTTGGAGAGGAGGTATTATTTTATAAGAGTTCTCAAAGCATGACGAAGCACCATGAAGCACCATGTGAGGCCATCCACGTTCCTCTAGGGACACTAAATGAGAGTGTGACTGACTCCAGGTTGGGCTCAGTCAGCTCAGGGGGCCATGGCAACCTACCACAGACTGGGGGTGGGGGGCTAAAGCAACAGTCCTGCTTCCTCATGGTCTGGAGGCTGGCAGTCCAAGTCCGAGGGGCCAGTATAGTTGGGTTCTGGTGAGGGCTCTCTTCCTGGCCTGTAGATGGTGGCCTTCTCACTGTCACCTCACATGACAGGGAAAAAAAGAGAGTGAGCTCTCTCTCTCCATCTTCTTATAAAGCCCCAGTCCTACAGCTAAGGGCTCCAACCTTATAACTTTATTTCACTTTATTTACCTCCTAAAGACCCCACCTCCAGATAGAGTCCCACTGGGGGTTAGGGCTCCAACATACGAAGAGAGCCCCTGCCCTTCAGGAAGTGTCCTTCGGTGGAGCCTGTGCTGACCGCCCAGAGGCCAGGCCCTCCCTCCAGAAACTGGCTGTGTGCCTATGGGGGAGCCCTGTGCCCTCTCTGGCCCATTACCTGGAACACAAGCAAGCTCGGGTTAAGCCTCAAAATTCCTTCTCTCGCTAAGATTCTAGGAGAGGCACAGGGCTCTCTGCTTGGGGTTTGGGTGGGGAGACTTCCCCTGCAGGCCGAGTTCCCTCAGGAAAGGTCAGGTCAGGAAGAGTTTGGCTGTTTTCTCTCCAGCTCAGGAACGAATGTGTTTGGCGCAGGGACTGTCTGTTGCCATGGTGAGAACTTCCTGAGGTGCTGAGCCCCAGAGACCGCCTCAGAGGCAGCAGCGCTAGGGAGGGGGGTCAGCGGATTCCAACCCACGAAGAGGCCCAGAATCAACAGATTTTCTCGCAGCACTGGCTGGAGGGGGAACGTTGGGATTTTGCAGCCCACCAAACCTCACCAGCTCCCAGGCTTTCTCTCCATGACTTGTTCTCTGGGACTTGACCACAGGGAAGAAGGGATCTTTCCCTCTTCTGCAAGAGCTGGCTCTCCTAGGCCAACAGTTTCTCGAAAATCAATCTGCAAAGAGGGACACATGGTTACCAGTGTGGGGTAGCCGGAGCAACAGCAACCTAGGCCTCCACCTCAGAACCCATGGAATCAGAACCTGCGCGTCAGCAAGCTCCGCAGGGATATGTGCGTGTGAAAATTCCAGAAGCCCTAGGGTAGGGCTAAGAACTGGAAGCTTAGAAGCCAGCAGGCCTGGGGCTGGAGTCAGCTCTGAGCTGTGTGACTTTGGGCGAGACACTCTTGGCTGTCTGACACCTCATTCCCGTAAACTGGAAGGTGAAAAGCATTTTTTCTAAAGTGCTATTACCTTCCACTGAGAAGCTTTGCTTGGGACAGGCTAGTGTTTCCTGGAGGTCTCACCTGGCTTTGGAAACTGACAATCCCAAACTACTGCCCCAGTCAACCTGTAGGAGCCACCAAGGAGGGCAAAGGCAACCAAAGATCTTTTGGAAACTGAGAAAGCATAAGTGTTCATGGGACCTTTGGTGTGAGGAAACCGGGAAGTCTACACATCCACTCAAAAGGAAACAGGAACTGATTTGCGGGGAGGGGAGGGGGAGAAGAGGAGGCCGTCCCCTGAACACAGGACTCCATTCACATCTCACATCCCAGGGCAAGTAGTTCAGAGCAGGAATGTGCATTAGAATCACCTAGAAGGCTGGTTAAGACATGGATTGCTGGGGGCCAGGGGTGGGGTGGGTGGCCCCTAGAGTTTTTGACCAGGTGGAATCAGGAACGTGCATTTCTAACCCAGGTGATGCACATGCGGCTGGTCTGGGGACCACGCTAGGAGGACTGTTGGCTTGATGCTTTTGAATCCACTGCCTCTGTGTAGGAGGGATTATCATCATGCCCATATCTTATAGATGAGGACCCTATGCATCGAGCTGATTGGAAGGAGGGCGGACTATAGAGGAAGGTGAGATAATTCTAGCAGCGATTCTAGTGTGTGTGTGTGGGGGGGTATGGGACAGTGTGAGAGGGGTGTTTTCCCACAGCATCAAGCAGCTCTCCACCAGCTACCATATCCTACAATACAGCTCAGTTCCGACACAATCTGCCTGAAGACAGTCAGATAAAGGTACCTTCCACAGGTAAAGGGCTCAGTCCTACAAGACTGCCCACCCTTCCTTCACCCCCTGACTATAGATTGTTGGTTCTAACAACCACCTCCTTGAGTTCGATTAATTTGCTAGAGTGACTCACAGAACTCAGAGAAACATTTACTTAACTAGATTATCAGTTTATTATGCAAGGACATAACTCAGGAACAGGCGGGTAGAAAAGATGCCTACAGCAAAGTCTGGAGGAGGTCTTGGGGTTTCCATGCCCTCTCTGAGCACACCATTCTCCCCTAAATCTCCATGTACTCACCAACCCAGAAGCTCTCTGAACTTTGGGGTTTTCATGGAGGCTTCATTACATGGGTATGACTAATGAGATCATCATCCGTTGGACATTCATTCAACCTCCAGCCCCTCTCCCTTCCCTGGAGGTCAGGGAGATGGGACTGAAAATTCCAACCCTCTAATCACACGATTGGTTCTCCTGGCAACCAGCCTGCAACCTTAGATTGGGTCCAAAAGTCATCTCATTAACATAACAAAAGACACCTTCACCACTGTCATCACTCAGGAAATTCCAAGTGTGTTAGGAGTGCTATGCTGGAAATGAAGACAGAGACCAGATATATATTTGTTATAAATCACAATATCATAGGAGGGCAAGGCAGAAGCACAGCAAACGTTAGCATGTGCTGTTAGGCAGTTCTCCTTACTCAGAAGTCAGGAAAGGAGAGCACCCGGGGAAGCAGGTCTCACCCTGGAGGAGCAGGGATCTGGGTAGGAATGGGGCAAGAACAGGTGTCCAGGCATGACAACTAGCATACCCAGGGGCTCAGTCCCAGAAGGCAGATGCTGTGATGCAGGGATCAGCCAGGCTGAGTTCCAAATAAGACTCTCCAGCCACAAGGATGAGTCCTGAAAAATCCCCCTCACTGGGCAGGTGGGAAGCACTGAGGAGTCCAGCTCTGTGATTCCAAGTCTCTCCACATCAGGAGGGTGGAGAGGGAACCAGAAACGATAAAAGCCAGTTGTGTTGAGCACAGACCTGGGTTGGTGTTATCTCCTAGGCTCAGTCACTGGGGAAAGCCACAAGTTAGCTCTGCTGCCCAGGAATGGGCTTTCTTTCCCTTTGTCTCCTCCTAAAGGTAGAAGCCACTGAATCCCATTAGGCCCTGACAACTGGGGTTACTCACCTGTAAAGGCCAGAAAACCTGCTCTGTGCCAGGTTCATGGGGCGGTGGGGAGGGAGACACATTTCTCAATGTCTGGAAGCTAGGTGGAGCGCCATACATGGGCACCTTTCTCACCCTCAGTCCATTTTGCTCACCAGAGGAAATGGGCACACAACCCTTGAGAGCTAAAGGTACCTTACAGACCACCTAGTTCAATCCTCATTTTAAACATGTGGTCAGTACCCTTGGGAGTGTCTTCCCGTCACACTGTTCCTTAGCTCCTGCTGAAGGGGTAGCCATGTTTATACCAAGTGACTCACTGCTCCTTCCCAGCCATGTCTGATGGGAGCTAGTCACCTGACCCAAAGGCACCCAATCTATTGGCTCATCATGACCAATCAGATTCAATTTCTTGAAAACTTGAGTTTAAAGAGTCAGTCATTCATTGTTGGATACTGGAGCTGGGAAGGGCTGGAGTGGCTATGTGGGGCCATTTTGAGGACAGAGAAGATGAGGGAAAGGAGGAAGGAGGCAGGGTAGAGCGAGGAAAGGGGAAAAAATCAACACCTCCAATTTGGATGTTTCACAGGTGAGGTAAAACCAGTATGTGAAGAACCAAACTCTAATGCCCAAGAGTCTGGTTCTCTTCCCACCATCAGTAGCTCAGTGAAAGCACCACGACCCATCCAATTAAGCAGACCAGAAACGTTGGATTCTGCTGTCACCTTCTTCCCCTCATTCACAACATCCAGTCACTGCATCTTGTTTTCACTTCCTTATTATCTCTCAAGCCTTGCTTCTCTCCCTCCCCCTTGGTACTCCCAAGTCATGACACCATCATCACTTGCCTAGAACTCTGCGATGGCCTCCCCACATCTGCTGGAATATTTCCACTCTATATCCCCTCTATAGCCATTCTCTTTTAAACATCCAAACCTGATGTCACTCTCCTACCAGAGAGGGCACAGGCCGCACATGTTGTGCTCTGACTCCTTCCACCTCTCTTGCTTTCACTATACTGTTCTCTGCACTCTAGCCATGATGGCCTCCTGAGGTCAGTTCTCCAATCTGGAATGCTCTTCCCTCCCTCTTCCACCTCCTGCCTGAAAATGGATCCTTTACAGGGTATGAGAGTGCAGGTAGAGAGAGAACTTGAGTCTTAGATCACACTTTACTGGAAGCTAGACCAACACTTGCAGATTCCCCTTGTTTCAATCTAGTGTGCATCGGGTTTGCAGTCATTGACAATGCGAAGAATCCTGACTTAGTTTGCCTCCTCCACTCTGAGCTCCTAGATGTGAGGCTTCTGCCTTATTCTTTTTCATATTCCCAGTATTTTGAAGAAGACCTGGAATCTAGCAATCCAATGTTTCTTGAATAATAAAGCTAAGTTGTGATGCTAAAGACTGTACTGTAGGAAGAAGAACCAGATAGAAGCAGAGGGAGGCATGGAGAGAAGAGGACCCTCTGGCTGCTTTGAGTGAGCCAACCATGGAGAGCTATCCTTGGGACTGAAGACTCAAGACTCCTGCAGGGACCCAGCTTGACTTCTTCCCAGGTATCATCTCCTAAAGGTCACCCAGTCCCTCCTCTGCCTCCAGTGGGAGCTGTGTTTTCACTGTCCTATCTGCTTACAAATGGCCAGATCAAAGCCTAACCAGACAAGGTGAAAGTATCTGTTTAATAGCTTCCCCCACCCCCCCCCACCCACTGAATTCAGAAAGAGAAAACCAGGGCCCAAGCCCCGACTCTAACCCTTCCTAGCTGGGGGTCCCTGGGCAAGTCCCTAGAGCTCTCTGTTCTCAGCTTCTCTATAAGTATATTCAGTATATTCAGGATAATGAGGTCTGAAACACCCTCCACCCAGGGTTGACCTGAGATGTATGTGAGAATGAATTTTAGATGCTATTCTGTTATTGCTCTTATCATGTCCTTATATGGTAATAAAGCTAAGTTTAAAAAAAAAAACACTACAAAGTAGACAATACAATAATGAAAAACACATGTGTCAATTTAAGACATCCGAAAAGAACAGGTGACCTGCTGGGGTTGAATATTTGATAGCATAATTCCTTAAAATCACTTAAGTAACCAAATATTCTTCAAGAGTATTCCTGTATTATGTTTTAGAAATTTAGGAACCTTTACAAAGATTACCTGAAAGTTCCTTCCAAAGTTTCATCTAAACTTCACCAAGTTAGATCTTTTTTTTTTCACTGACCTGCACCCTTAATACAGCTAGAAAATTCAAGTTGGAAACCAGAGAAGGGAAGGAAACAGAAAAAATAAAATAAAATTACATGAGCTGTGCAATGCCTTTCCCTTCTTGATGGCCCCTTGATGGCCCATTGGTTCTCCTGTTCCACACCACCATGGAAGCCAACAAAGAGATACCCTCCACCTGCCCATCTGGCCAGACGTGGGCTTTCTTCCCCTGGAGCATCTTCCAGGTTATCACTAGGGTCTTTTTAATTGGTAGTCACATGCCAAAAAGGGTGGGCATGTACAATCCAATCAGAGGAAGGTGCGGGCTTGCTAGGATCACCATATAAATGAGGATGAGATACCATTTTCATCCATTCACGTAACCCATTGACAAAGGCTGTAATGCTTACTACTGGTCCCAGTCCCAGGGTGGTGAGACGAGCCACCGATGCTTAATTGTACAGGTTGGGGAGAAAGCAATTGTGATGTCTACAAAGAGCTTAAAACAGTTCATAGTTTTTGACCTGCCGATCCTGCACTTCAGAAGCTTGTGAACACAGAGAAATTGATGGCAGTGTTATTAATAATGGCTCATCTAGCTCTCTAGGTTTTCAGGGCTTCTTTTCACGTTCATGGTTTTCATACAGACAAGGTTCATGACTAAGTGTGGGGCTCAAGGGCTGTGTCTGGCTGAGAGGCTATGTGGTAGAAGGAGCGGGGCGTGGTCACAGCATCAGCCTGGGCTGTGTTTCTGCTGCAGGCCAACCTACCTGATATCTGATGGATGGGTGGGATAGACCCACCCAGGACTCCACCCAAGGAGAGAATTTGTCAAAACTGGAAAAAGAGGCAGGTCCACCCAAGTCTGCTCCCGGACTTGGGTCAGAGGGGAGGGGTGAGTCTGAAATCCCTGCTGGAATCCCAGGCAGAGGCAGGGCTGCAAATAAACTCTGAAAGAGCTATTTTCTTTTCTTTTTTCAAAGATTTTACTTATTTATTTGACACAAACAGAGAGAGAGAGAGAGAGAGCACAAGTAGGCAGAGCGACAGGCAGAGGGAGAGGGAGAAGCCCAATGCAGGGCTCAATCCCAGGACCCTGGGATCATGACCTGAGTCGAAGGCATATGCTTAATGGACTGAGTCACTCAGGCGCCCCAGAAAGAGCTATTTTCACTGAAACCTTTGAATGATGTTGGAAGCCACTCCACTTAATGTATCTCAAAATGTTTCTCAAAATATAAAACAATGCTTTCTCACCTCCCTACAGAGCTGCGCCGGCTTTCCGTCCTAGCAGGTGGCTCAGCCGGCTGTCCTAAGCCCTCCACCCTTGCCCTGGAGGCCTCAGGAGTCTGATGTTGATATAAATGAGCACCTTGAGGGATGCCACGGAGACTCCCAGAAAGACTGGAGGTCCCTCAAGTGTGCATGAAAACCAGAAAAATGCTGTTTATTACTGACAGAGTGACAGACACCCAGGGAATACATGAGTAAAGACATCCCCAACTCTGGGAGTTTTACTGTCTGCAAAGTACTTTCATGACCATTTTCATTTGATTCTCCCAGGATAGGGTTCTTCCTTTTACATAAGGAAATGAGTCCCCGAGGTCACCTTCCTCATGCAAGACCAGCCATGGCCATCAGCACACAGTCCAGTATCTCTGGTCCATTTTCTTCTGCCACAGGAGACTTTTCCCTGGACCTGGCCTCAGGGGAGACACTCCAGTAGATGTTGTGATCTTCAGCAGAGGGTGACCCTCAACAAACAAGGCTGCCTTTCTCCTCCCTTTACCCACCAGTGCCTCCTCTTCTCCCTCCTTGTCACGGCACCCCCACCTGTGCATGGGCATGAGTTTTCTTTCCCTCCTTCAGCCCTCAGGTGACACAGAGAGCAGAAAAGGCCTTGGTACCTGGACCAGAGATCCCAGAAACCACCCAGAGTGTATTCCAGGGCTTGATGATAAAGGAGTCACAAACTCAGCCTGGAACAGGATCCCAAGACAGGCCTTAGATATGCCTTCATTGCCTTGATTTGAAGAGCCTTGAGGGCCAATTACTGTCCCCCAGAGGCTGTTTCTTTGCTTTCTCTGGTGGGAGGGGGAAAGGTGGGAATAGAATCCAGGCTCGGCTGACCAGGTATAGAGGATGGGGGGTAACAGACCTACTGCATGCTGAATCCAATGCTAGATATTTTACAGATATAATCCATGAGGTCAGTTTCATCACTAGAACTTTCTAGATGAAGAAAGCGGCACTCAGGAGTAATTCTCATAGTTCTGTTTCCCCGTAATGGCAGAGAAGCTCCCACTAGGCCGCAGATAATAACTAGGAACTCTGGACAAAGATTCAAAACAAAACACTGAACGGAACCAGAAGCAAGCAAAAACTAGGAGTCTGCTTTTACAAGCAGACTGGGGATGACAGAAGGAAATCAGTGAACCCGGAAATAGATCAATAGAAGTTATTCAATGCCAAGAACAGAATAGACAGAGGAAAGAGAATAGAGCCTCAGGACTTGTAGGGATAACAACAAAAGGTCTAACATTTGTGTAATTTTCATCCAAGAAGGAAGAGAGAGAGAGAATGGAATGGAAAAAAAAGATTTGAAGAACTGATAGCTGAAAGTGCCGTTGGGTGAAAGACATAAACTTATATATCCAAACATCTCTGTGAATCCCAAGCACAATAAAGACACAGTACACACCTGGACATATAATCAGACTATAGAAAACCAAACACAAAATTTTGAAAACAGCAAGAGAAAAAATAATTAATTTCATACAGAAGAAGAATGATATAAATATTGCTGACTTCTCATCAGAAAGAATGGAGGCCAGAAGACAGTGGGACAACATGTTTATTTATTTTTTATTGGAGAGAGAGAGAAAGAGAGATTGCGTGCACAAGTGGGAGGAAAGGGAGAGGGAGAGGAAGCAGCAGACTCTCCACTGGGCAGGGAACCTGACTCAGGCCTTGATCCTAGGACCCTGAGATCACAATCTGAACTGAAGGCAGATGCTTAACGACTGAGCCACTGCAACCCAAGGGACATCTTTCAAGTAGTGCGGGAGGGGGACCTGTCAACTCAGAATTTTATATCCATGACAAATATCTTTCAAAATTGAAAGTGAACCAAGGCATGTTCAGGGAAATGATAACCAAGAAAATTCCTCACCAGCAGACTGGCCCAAGAGAAATTCTAAAGGTGGTTCTTCAGATGGAGGGGACATTATACCAAATAGGAACCCAGATTATCAGGAAGGAACAAAGAATGTGAGAAATGGCAAAATTAGGGGTATATTTACAAGACCATTTCCCCCTTTTTTAAAGAGCTTGCGACGGTTTTTAAACAATTGTAATTGTAAATTGTAGGGTTTGTAGTGTGTGTAGGTGTGATAAATACAACAATTATATGTCACGTAAAGAATGGGGAGGTCGTGGCTAATGGACTCATAAAGTTGCAAGGGTTCTATATTTTAGGAAAAGCACAAGTAACTTGCCAGCATCTTGCAGTCAGAGCTAAGAATGGCTAATGTCCAAATCCCAAACTGCTTTCTTCTACATTAGGCCCACTGGAGTGGTAGGAGGGGGGAGCGAAATGGGAGTGTGACAGCCTCAAATAGCCTCAGGGCTCAACAGCAGCTGCACCCAGAACATTCCCAGGCCTTGGAGTCTGACCCAGGGAACAGCAGGACCCGGTGTGGTAGGGGAGGGCTGGGCGGGGCTGGGGCCTTGGGGAGGGGCCTAAACGGAACACCACCCTCTCATCCAGGCCTGAAGTCGGTTCCTGCACCTGTGAAAATGGCCTCCAGAGAGGTTAGGAAGGTGTCCATTGCCACAGTGACTCCTGGCCCTGTGCCCTGGCCAGGAAGTGGCTAATTTCCCATGAACATCACCTTGCCAGCTGTCTGGGCTCACTGAGGCCTCTGAAGAGGACCTGGGACAAAGCAGATCAGCATTCACATGGAGGGAATCAGGGCAGGGCCAGGGAGTCCGTCCAGCACCCCAGACTCCGCCTCCCAGACCATGCGAAGCCTGTTCCCTCCTTCCATTCATGCAGTGGACCTTCAAGGAGCCGTAAAACCCCAGCCCCTGGGCCCAAGGCCCCAGAATGAGCCCTGCGTGCTCCGCGGCACCTACAGGCCTGGGAGGCACCCTCTTCGGCGTCTGAGCTCCAGGGGCCCTACTGAGCTCCTAGATTCTGCCACCCCATCTCCTGCCCTTGTGGCCCCCCTGTCCTAGAGGTGAGAGCTGCTTTCTCTAGTTATTTTCTCTGGGGTTTTTCTTCAGGGTTCCTTTGCTTCTTTTTCTGTTCTGTATAACCAATTCTTTATTACTAACTCTCCTCTGTTGGGGCACCTGCACGGCTCAGCTGGTTAAGTACACTCTTGATTTCAGCTCAGGTCATGATTTCAGGGTCATGGGATCAAGTCCCTCATCAGGCTCCACGCTCAGTCGAGAGAGCCTGCTTGAGAGTCTCTCCCTCTCCCTCTGCCCCACCACTAACTTGCTCGTGCTCTCTCTTTAAATACATAAATCTTTTAGGGCGCCTGGGTGGCTCAGAGGGTTAAGCCTCTGCCTTCGGCTCAGCTCACTATCTCAGGGTCCTGGAATGGAGGCCCGCATCCGGCTCTCTGCTCAGTGGGGAGCCTGCTTCCTCCTCTTTCTCTGCCTGCCTGTCTGCCTACTTGTGATCTCTCTCTGTCAAATAAATAAAATCTCTAAAAATAAATACATACATACATACATAAATCTTTTAAATACATACATACATACATAATAAATACATGTCCTCTGTTGAACTTCTGCATGATTTCTGTTTCCTGACAGGCTCCTGCCATTATGGAAAGAAACAGAGGTGCTTCTCCCCGGGGCCTGCTGTGGCCAACAGGAGACTGTGTGGGACAGAAGGAAGGACATGGGCTTGAGGCTATGGTGGTCCTAAATCCAAACTCCAGCTCTGCACTTACTCCCTCACTGACCTGGGACAAGCCTCGGCTTCTCTGAGTTTCCCGGAGCCTCAGTTTCCTCACTTGAAAATCAGGCTGATGACACAACCCTGATTAGTCAGAGACAAAACCACAATTTGAACTAAATGAGGCAAAAGAGTAAGATCATTCTGGGAAGTTTCTTTCTCTTTTTTTCTTTTTAAAAATTGTATTTATTTATTTGAAAGAGAAACACAGCAAGAGAGGGAACACAAGCAGGGGGAGTGGGAGAGGGAGAAGCAGGCTTCCTGCTGAGCAGGGAGCCTGATGTGGGGCTTGATCTCAGGATCCTGGGATCCTGACCTGAGCTGAAGGCAGACACTCAATGATGGAGCCAGGCACCCCCATTCTGGAAAGTTTCCAGAAAAAATACCTGTATAAATGCAAAGGGTAAGAATGCAGGGGAGAGCTCGCCTCACATATGACTGGAACCAGGACTCCAACACGCTGGGGATCTCTCTCTGCCTCTCAGTTGGTGGACCTGATTCTTCTCACAGACCCATCTTCCCATGCAGGGGAAGAAGATGGCCCCACCTAGCTTCCAGACTGTCACCTTTCCAGCTTTGCCCCCATAATAAAGGACTCCTCCTGGCCAGACCCGGCTCAGTAGTTCCCAGGGGAGGGCTCCAACTGGCCAGGATGGGTCGCCTGGAGGCCGGGTCACATGAGGGAGGACAGCTTGTCGGTCAGCCACATCATGCCCAGGTCTGACAGAAACGCCGCCGGTTCCAGGGTGACTCACCCCATCTGCGGACGAGCAAATTGAAGCTCAGAGAGGGAGGGGCCTGACCGTAGTCGGGTGCCTTTTATCTAAGTAACTACACTGGGTATCATGTCATTAAACACCAGAGCATTCGAGATTCTGCCAGTGTAACAAAGCCGTTGGCTGTAGGTGAGGCTAGTTCTTCAGGAGAACCCGGCTTCTCCAGGGCGGGGGGTGGGGGTGGCGCCATTTGAAAAAGAGAAGGAAATGAAGGTTCTGAGAGGTCCATAGTCAATCCCAGGTACCACAGTTTAAAGGCGGGGCTGGGATTCAAACCCGAGCCTTGTAGGCTCCCTGTGAACCATCATGGGATCCGTGTACCCATCCCTGAGGGAAATGCCTTGCTATTCAATGGGCTCAGAACTGGATGGCCTTTCCGGGCTCCATGGCTGTCAGCAGAGCACAAGGTCCCTTTGTGGTTGTGGCATTTGAAAAAAAAAATGTGGGGAAAGGGTGCAGAGAAACTAAAAATGATCACGGGGCAGAAGAAGGTCCTGTAAGGAAAGGTACAGATGAATGGGGTTGTTGCGTTGCTGGGAGGCAGGGCACTCAGAGACCATGGCTGAGGTCAGACTTCACTGGCAAAGGTCCGAGGTATTGGCTAGGAGGCTCCCGAGGACCCAGCTGGCTACTTCTTGCAGTCCTTCCCTGGACTCTCCAGGCCTCCCGCACACCTTACACAGCTGCTAGTTCATCTTCCAAGTGACATGACCCCTGAAGTGTGGGGTTGGGGGGGAGGCTGAGCCTTTCCAGGTGGTGCCAGCTGGGAGCAAGTGCACCCACCCAATGGCCAAGAAGTCACACGCAGTCTGTGAGACGCAGAAAGATGAAAGTTCCTACCTGTGCCACCTCTCAAATGCCTGCAAATGCTTCCTGATTCATTCCTTTGGCAGAGACACAGAAGGCCAGTGTTAACACGCCAAGTATACGAGGTCATTACTAGCCAACAATAAGCAGCCAGGCTCCAGTCTGGGCTTTACCCCAGGTTTGCTGAGGGAGCCTGTTTTGTCACTTTCCCTTTCTGAGCCTCAGTTTTCCCCTCTGTCAATTGGGCATAGCAGCTCCATGATTGTGAGAGCAAAGAGTGGCAATGAAGACAGCCTTTAACATCTGGGTGACTCTGTGCTTATAAGAGGAATGGACCACTGGGGTTTATCCCAGGTGGAGAAACCAGTGCTGCCAACAGAGGGTGGAAACCAGAGGAAAAGGGAGCATGACGACAGGCCTAGAAAAGTGACTGAGCTCATACAGCAGATCTGTCCCAGGGGCCCAGAGAAGGAGGAGATACCCCTGGGAGAGAATATCTCAGTCTGGACCCCTCACCTCTGCAGGACCAAAACTAGACCATCCCTCTAACATGGTGACCTTGCTCTGGCCCTTCTCTTGCTCTACCTCGGCTTGACCCTTCAGCCACGCTCCGTTACTTAACAGTCTCCTCAATATGTCACTATGTTTGGCCTCAATGTCTTTGCAAATACTGTTTCACTGTCCTCCTAGAAAACTCCTACACATCCCTCAAAGCCCATCTCAGACATCTCCTCTGTGAAGTCTTGTTTCTTAGCAACCGACCCTCCCTGCTCCGTTCACCAGGGTTGATTACTCTCCTTTCTTTGTACACCAATGGGCTTAATACTTCCTGCAAGACAGATAGTTCATGTGCATGCACCTCACATGGAGATCTTGTGAAAATGTGGATTCTGACTCATTGACGTCGGGACTGGAGCTGGAGGAGTCTTCCCTTCAAACGGCCTTGCAGGTTGTGTTGGTGCTGCGGGTCTGTGGGCCAACTCTGAGCCGCAAGGTGATAGAACAGAAGTCAGCCAATATCCCTCTCAGGCTACCTACCAGATCCTCTGCAACAAGACGGGCTCGAGGCCAGGCATGCCCCTGGGCAGAGTGCTCCGTGCAGACACTGGGCTCCACACGCGCCTCCACAGAGCCAAGGGAGCCCTTCCCCCCTTTCTCAGAGCTGGACCTACTGGAACAACCCAGCAAGAGCCCTGTTGCTATGGTAACCAAGGGCCGCAAACTTAGGGACTTAACATCAGTGTATCCTCTTGTGGTTCTGGAGGTCAGAATATGAAATGGGTTTTAAGGAATCGAGGCATTGGCTGGGCTGCTTCCTTCTGGAGGCCCCTGAGGAGAATCTGTTCCCTAACTCTCCCAGCTTCTAGATGTTTCTGGCATATCTTGGCTCGTGGCTGCATCACTCCCGAGTTTGCTTTTATCATCCCATTGCCTTCTCCTCTTTCTGACCTCCTGTGTCCTTCTAAGGACCCCTGTAGTCGCACTGAGCCCACCCACATAACCTGGGATAATCTCCCCAAATCAAAACCCTTAACTTTATCAACTCCTGCAAAATCCGTTTTACCGTGTCAAGTAACATATGCACTGGATCTGGGGAACAGGATGCAGACATCTTTGCGGGCCATGATTCTGCCTGTCTGAACCCCTGTCTGGGGACAGCATCAGAGCTTCCTGAATCAGACCGTGAGGGCACGTCCGAGGCTGTTCATCTCCTGACCAAACCTCTCATCACGGCCCCTTCCAGCTGTGGGCTCTGGGCCCCCAGCAGCAGCCAGTGAGATTGACTTCTTCCACTGCCATTTCTTAGTCTGACCCCCACTGCCTCACGCATCGACCTCCTGAATGTCAGAGGCTGAAGAGGCAAGGCCAAGATCGTGCTGTTTCCCCAAGCCCAGGGCACACACTTGCCATGAAGCACACATATGGCTCATAAGAGCCAGGCCAGACGTGACTTCTTGGTGGCAAAGGAAAAAACTGACAGGCGAGCCTGACAGAAGTGGTCAGAGCACTGGCCAAGGAGGAAGAGTGGGTAGTCATTGAAAAGGAAAAAGCTAAAACACGCAGCCGCGCTTTTCCTTAAAAAACTCCCTTAGCTCCATGGACCCTGCCATGCTGATGGTTGCATGCTCGGGGCCCATTAATGGCTCCTTGGAGCAAGCTGAGTGACAGGTGCCCATTCCTGTCAAGTGTCCGGGCCAGAGAACAGGCCCACAGGGCACACAGAGCCACCCCTTGGCCTGTCCACCATCTCCACGATGTGAAGACTGTGCTCTGAGCCACAGAGGTAGGAGGACCAACCATCCAGATTTTCCTGGAACGGAGGGCTTTCCAGGGAAAATGGGGATAAGTTGGCCACCCTACTTGTAGGGCACCAACACAGACCCCAGCAGTGGGCTTGGCTGCTGTTCACCCTGCCGTCCCAGCCAAGTTGGCGGCCTCCTAGCCTCAGCAGCTGGCAGGGTTCATAGTGTTAAGAAAGACCATCCACGTGAAGCAATGTCTGCAAGTGGCAGATGGAACCCAGGGGCCCTCTCCATCGGGGCTGCCCAATCACGTTAGTCTGAGGTGTGGGTGATTCAAGAACCTGGTTTTCTTTAAATCGCCAGAGGGGTAGAGGGTGGCCTCAGGTTAGAAGGATCCCTGAAGTTAAGATTCCACTGCATACTCGAAAGCCTTTGTAGGCATGCCCTTCCAGGGTCGGGGATCCTCATGTGGGGGCCCAGGATACGCTGCCAGCGGTATGGTATGGTGCACATGGGGGTCAGAGAGACTCTGCATTCCCCATTTCCCAGTGGAGCAACCCCAAGGAAGCCCCTAGCATCTCTGAGCCTCTGTTTTCTCACTGGGAAGAGGTTAATGAGAACACCCACCATGCAGAATTAAGATGAACAATAAATAACCAACTTGGGAATGTGCCTTATGCGCCCCGAAAGGCGGCTCCTGTCCCCTGGCCAAGACCAAGGTCAGCAGGAAAACAAATGAGCAACCAGAGGCTGCAAGGTGAGCTTTGAATTAGAACAAAGGGAGCAGAACAAACCCAGGGCTTTCACCCAAGCCCAGGACCCAGGGCCGGTCCCTCCCTCCCAGCGGCTCCTGTCTTCAGTATTTCTCACCAGTCCCTGGCACTCCTGTCCTTCCAGCATTACCTCATGTAGGCTGTGTTACAGATCCTGGTTCCATTATTGACATACAGACACTCTGCCAGATTTTTTTAAAACATTTTTTAACACAAGCAATCTCAGCAACTCTTTGGAGATAGGTGTTACTCTACCCATTTTACAGATGTGGAAACTGAGGCTTGGAGAGCTTGAGGAAGTCAGACCCACATCTGCAGACTCTAGTTCAATGTCTTCTCTACTGAAGCAGACCCTGGGACGTTAGTCATCTTGGGGGGGACCCTGGGACATCAGCATGTTGGGGGGGTTCTTCCCCCACAGAGAATGCATGAGGGTGAGCCACCCCAGCTGACAGCACTTGAAAGCCACTCCCATCCTTCGGGTAACTTCCTGGCAGTCCAAATTGCTTGACTGTAGAAAGTTCTTTCCAAAGGAATATGGATCTCTTTCTCAGTCCCCACTTAGCTGCTGAGGGATAATATTCTTGTTGTCATGCTTCACTTACCCTCTCATATCTCTCATGCCAGACACCCCGAGCCAATCCCCTCGGCTGCTGAAAATGGCAGGGACAACTCCCACGTACTTGTATGTGAGAAAAGGACATTTATTAGGCTTAGCAGAAAAGCATCTGCTCTGGTAGGAGGATGATCACGTCAACCACCATCAGAAAAGTGTCCCCAGTCACGTGACGGGCTGTGCTGGCCTTGATCCCAGAGCCCGGCTCCCCCACGGGAGCACCTCCACCTGACCTCAAGAAAGGCCAGACGGCCTCAGGAATCCAGCCAGAGAGGGGGTCAGGAGCAAAGCTCCGGACCTTGTTCCCTGATGGAGGGCTCCAAAACTTGACTTACTGATGTCTGTAGAGTGGGAGATTTTGAAACTGACCAGAACTTGAATCTACAAAGAAAGCATCAAAGCATTTGTCACCGGATACGGTTGCCAATTTGACCAGCTTCACTGCAGCAAAGGAAGGGGAGGAAGGCAGGGGGAGCAGGCAATCTTACAAACACAAAGAGGTGCCTTCAGTGACCCTCCTGGAGTTTGGGCACCGCTTGGAACAGCCCACCTGCCCATCAGGAAAGGAAGCGTTAGGTGGAACAGCGTAGCCTCACCTAGTCCATAGAATTGTTTGCAGTATTAAAAAAGAATGAGGACAATATGATCCTCAAAAACTTTTAAAAAACCCAAACAAACAAAAAAGGAGCTACAATAATCCAGCAATTCCACTTCTGGGTATTTATCAGAAGGAAACAAAAACACTAGCCCAAAGAGCCATCTGCCACCCCATGGCCACCACGGCGTTCACAAGAGCTAAGACGTGCAAACAAGCCAACCGCTCAGCCATGCATGGATGGAGAAAGAAAATGTGTTGTCTATACACAGCGGAAGAGGGTTGGCCATCAAAAAGAAGGAAATCATAGCAATTGTGACAACATGGTTGGAACTTGATGGCCTTATGCCAAGTAGAAAAAGAAGACAGAGAAAGACAATACCCTATGATCTCACGTGTATGGAGAATCTAAAAACAAACTCACTCCTAGATAGAACAGAACTGGTAGTTGCCAGAGTTGGGGGGTAGACAAAATGGATAAAGAGGGTCAAAAGTCTATAAATAAATAAGCTATAAAATAAATAAGTCATGGGGATATAGCGTACAGCATGGCAACTAGAGTTAATACTCAATTGCATATTTAAAGTCACTAAGAGAGTACATCTGAATAGTCTCATACACACAAAATCCATGTATTGAGTAATCAAAATAAATGTATTAAGTAATGAAAACAAATGATTTTTCATCTAGAAAAGAAAGCAGGTGTGGTGTCCTGCTGGCTAAGATGTCTTCTGAGACAGAGGGGTGCCTGGGTGGCTCAGTCAGTTGAACAACTGCCTTTGGCTCAGGTCATGACCCTGGAGTCCTGGGATTGAGCCCTGCATCAGGTTCCTTGCTCAGCCGGGTGAGTGTTTCTTCCTCTGGCCCTTCCTGGGCTTGTGTGAGCGCTCATTCAATATCTCTCTCTCTCTCTCTCTCTCTCTCTCTCTCTCTCTCTCTCTCTCCCCCCCCCTGATAAATACATAAAATCTTTAAAAAAAAAAAAAACAACAACAGAAGATGTATTCCAAGACAGAAAAGAGAAGGGGTTGACTTTCCACGTGAGCTTGGGGGAGGAGCCTCAGGATGGATGTCAAAGCCCTGACTCCATTCTGTCCTGGGTCCTAGGGTGGAACACAGGTCCCCAAGCACTGAGGCATCTCCTATTCACCACTGGCCAAGGGGCAAGTGCGTTGCCCATGGTGAGCATTAGAAAAGAGCGAGCTCCCTTCAGCTAACATACTCACCTTGGCCCCATCTGACTCCAGTACACGGGGGCGGGTTAGCTCCTCTCTCCCACATGGGGGAGCGTGGCCTCAGTGAAGGCCACCTGAGCTGCTCCGAGTCCCCTCATGCTGTGCATTCCTACATGACAGAACACAGAGGGTGCCTCCTCCGTTCTCTGGAGCCTGCTCGGCCTGCACCCATTAGCGTTGCTCGCCTGCAGCAGCATGGGGGAAGGGGCCTTGGAAGAAGAGAATGGAGGATGAAAGCGGTTATCCTACTTGGGCAGCCTTGCATTTAGAGCCCAGTGAGAGACAGACGCTCTGAGAGATGATCACTTGGAGCCATTTTACCAGTTAAAGAGTAGAAGCCCACAGTAGTAGGCAGGGAGGGGGCGGAACCACAAGGTGTTCAAGTGCTAAGACTGGGAAACAAGCAGCCGAGGCTTATTCCAAGTCCCTGGGAGGATGGGTGGGGTGGGGCCCCAAGGCAAGACTCCCCATGTGATGAGGAAACTGGGTACAGCAGGGGCACGCAAGACAGAAACGGAAAATTCTCTGAGACCTCTGGTGTCTAGTAGTGACATTCTAAGTTTGGGGATCATCATTAAAACATGACAGTAAGGAACCAATAGATCCCAACAAGAAAATCACCAGGAATCTCAGTACAAAAGAAAGCCTCCGCTCTAGCCGAGGGTCTCTGCCGGGCTGTGGTAACGCTGACAACTTCCAGGGGGCCGGGAGGTAAAGCCTGGGGCCCACCTCGTTAGGAGACCTCACAAGTCACCCTACATCGAGCTGGGACCCAGCAGGAAGGGTGAATAAGAAAAGTACTCTACTGTCTCACACCTTGGCACGGGGGAGAAGTCACAGGGGGAAATGCCCCTGAAGATTCATTGCCGCAAGTGGGCCCACACACGGGTCTGCAGCCTGAATTCATGTGAGATTAAAACAAACACAAAACCTTAAGCAGAGATTTGGTTTCAAGTGTCCTGGTCTGGTAGCAGCTCCTCTCTCTGAATAGCAAGTTACCACAGAAAAAATTCTCAGGAAAATGAGCAACTGGGAGGAAACACACACACACACACACACACACACACATCTCCAAGGAAATGAGGCCATGCTCAAGTCCTGAGAGGGAGTGAAGCCTGCTGACACCCTGATTTCAGACATCAGGCCTCCAAAACCAAGACAGAATAAATTTCTGTTGCTTCTAGCTCCCCCCCCATAAGGGGGGAAACTGAGGCAGAGCAGAGGTAATATCCTAAGGAATAATGACTGGGACATTTCCTAAACTGTTGTAAATCATCAATACTCAGATCCAGTGGTCCCACTTAATCCCAAGCACAGAAGTTAAGAGGGAATCCACACCAAGACATGCTGAGTGAGACTTTAGTACACTGAAGACCAAAGCAAGATTTTAAAAGTAGCCAGAGAGGGGCGCCTGGGTGACTCAGTCAGCTGAGCATCTGGCTTTAGCGCAGGTCATGATCCCAGGGTCATGGGATCAAGCCCCACCTCGGGCTCCCTGCTCAGTGGGGAGCCTGCTTCTCCCTCTGCCCTTCACCCCAGCTTGTGCTCAATCTCTCTCCAATAAATAAATAAATAAAATATTTAAAAAAAAAATCTCTTGGGAGGTGCTGGATGTTACCAGTCATTAACTTTACTCTTGCCTGGTGTGGCAGAGCTAGAAGCCTGGCAGCTACAGCTTTTCCGATTCCCATGCCGGAGGGACTCTAGTTTCGCTTCTGACAATGAGAAGCATCCACGTTAGATAAGAGATGGCAGACATGGAGAAGCAGCACTTCTGGTTCTAGTGGTGGCAGCAGGAGCAGACAAGAACACGAAGGTGGCAGAAACGAGGAACCTAGCTCATGTAGAGAAGGTAGAAATTTCCTGCCGTGTCTGACCCTGTACTACTTTCCTCTCTCCCCAGTTTTGCTCTCCTTTAGAACTTCCAACAGTCTGGTGACCAAAGTTCCCAATTAAAAAATTTTTAAGTTTGTTTTTGTATTTTAGAGAGAGAGAGAGAGGGAGAGAGACAGACGGAGACTGACGCAGGGTTTGCTCTCATGACCCTGAGATCACAACCTGAGCCAAAATCAAGAGTCAAACACTTAATCTATTGAGCCACTCAGCACCTCTTTAAGACTTTATTTTTATTTTTTTTTAAAGATTTTATTTCTTTATTTGACAGAGAGAAACACAGCTAGAGAGGAAACACACGCAGGGGGAATGAGAGAGGGAGAGGCAGGCTTCCCGCCAAGCAGGGAGCCCAATGCGGGGCTCGATCCCCGGACTCAGGGATCATGACCTGAGCCGAAGGCAGACGCTTAACAAGACTGACCCACCCAGGTGCCCCACATGTTATTTTTAAATAATCTCTACACTCAACACAAGGGTTGAATTCACGCAACTCTGAGATCAAGAGTTAGATGCTCTACCAACTGAGCCAGTCAGGTGCTCCCCGAGTCAAATTTTCTACTTGACATACCTAGAATGATCTACTTTGCTGTTACATCAGACTGAGCACACAACAAATAATACAGAATTAAAATACATGCCAATAATAGCAACTACACTGGGAGGGGGTTAATGGAGTCAAACTGACTTAAGAATCTTGTATTATTTGGGAGGAAAGGAAAGCTTTTGATTAACTTTTGACTTTGATGGGCTAACCTTGCAGGGGGGTGCCTGGGTGGCTCAGTCAGTTAAGTCCAGCCCCGCACTGGGCTCCCTGCTCAGCAGGAAGCCTGCTTCTCTCCTGCCCCTGCTGCTCGTGCTCTCTTTCTCTCTCTCTCTCAAATAAATAAACTTTTTTTTTTAAAAGAATGCATGTTGTATCTTCTAGGGGTAATTACTAGAATAATGAATAGAAAAAGTTTTTTTTTAAGATTTTATTTATTTGACAGAGGGAAACACAGCCAGAGAAGGAACACAAGCAGGGGGAGTGAGAGAGGGAGAAGCAGGCTTCCCGCCGAGCAGGGAGCCTGATGTGGGACTCAATCCCCCGTCTCCGGGATCATGACCTGAGCCGAAGGCAGTGGCTTAACCAACTGAGCCACCCAGCACCCAGAAAAATATTTTTTTAAAAAATGTAATTTAGTAGTACACTGGGTGGCTCAGTTGGTTAAATGTCTGCCTTCAGCTCTGGTCATGATCCCAGGGTCATGGGATTGAGTCTCGCACAGGGCCTCCTGCTCAGCGGAGAGCTGCTTCTCCCTCTGCCTGCCGCTCCCCCTGCTTAAAATGTGCACTCTCTCTGACAAATTTAAAAAAATATTAAAAAAATAAGAAAAAGAATGATATACACAGTAGAAAATAAATTTTGAAAAAAAATTTTTAAATGGAATTACATTTCTTATAGATAATGATTATTCCCCAAAAGGCAAGAAAGGAGAGAAAAAGCAATATGAAACAGGCAGGACAAATAGAATGCAAAAGTAAGGTGGTAAGTTGAAACCCAAAGATATGTATTATACAAATTATGCAATTACTCTAATAAAAGATAATCAACGTTAATTAAAAATATGAACCCAACTATGTGTTATTTACAAAAGACATATAATACATGAAAGGATGAATGTAGACAGTGAGAAAGATAAATCATGAAAACAGTAAATAAAAGAAAGTTTATGTATATTGTGTTAATTATTATAGTCATTTTATTAACATCAGACATTTGGTCAAAAGACACTACAAAAGACAAAGGAGGACCACTTCATAAGGTAAAAGGTTAAATTCACCTAGAAAATAGAAGTATTATAAATTTTGTGCAAAAGAGAAAAAGAAATAAAAAGATTGGAAAGGAAAAACCTAAACTGTCATAATTTGAAGATACTATAAATAGTGCACCCAGAAAGTCTAAGAGGATCTACAGATAAATTATCAAATAGGAAAGTTTGATAATATTGCTAAATAAAAGATCAATACATGTAAAATCATTCACGGGTCTGTATACCAGCCACCAAAAGTATAGATGAATGTTTTTTAAAACATGCTATTTATAGGGGGCACCTGGGTGGCTCAGGTGGTTAAACATCTGACTCTTGATTTTGGTTCAGGTCTTGGTCTCAGGGTCATGAGCTCGAACCCTGTACCCAGCTCTGCACTGGGAGTGGAGCCTGCTTAAGAGTCCTTCTCTCTCTTAGGGCGCCTGGGTGGCTCAGTTGGTTAAGTAACTGCCTTCAGCTCAGGTCATGATCCTGGAGACCCGGGATCAAGTCCCACATCTGGCTCCCTGCTCGGCGGGAAGCCTGCTTCTCCCTCTCTCACTCCCCCTGCTTGTGTTCCCTCTCTGGCTGTGTTTCTCTCTGTCAAATAAATAAAATCTTAAAAAAAAGAAAAAAAAAGTCTCCTCTCTCCCTTTCCCTCTGCCCCTCCCCCACCCTGCTTGCGGGCACGGGCTCTCTCTTTTTCTAAAAAAACAAAACAAAACGTGATTTACAAGAGCATCAAAGCAATAGTAAATTACTGAAAATAACAAAAGGTATGCAGTCTCTTTGGGGCATAGTCATAAATCTACATTGAGAGACATTTTTAAAAAGACTTCATTAAAAGCAGAATTACATCATGTTTGTTTGACCCATACCTTGCATCATGAAAAAAAGTTAATGCAAAATGGATCGCAGAAGTGAATGTAAACCCTAAAACTATAAGACTGAAACCTAGGAGAAAGCCTTTGCAACCTTGGGTCAGGCAAAGATCTCTTAGCTATGACAACAAAGCACAATATCCATAAAAGAACAAATCGATAAACGGGACTTCATCCACATTAAAACTTCTGCTCTTCAAAAGACACTCTTAAGAGAATGAAAAGACAAACCATGGCCAGGGGAGAAAGAAATTTGCAAAGCAAAAAAATCTGATAAAGGAGTTGCATCCAGAATATAAAGATTTCCCAAAACTCAATAATAAGAAAACCCATTAAAATGAGCAAAAGATCTGAACAGACACTTCCCCAAAGAATATATACAGATGGAAAATAAGTAAACAAAGAATAGCTCAGCATTGGGGGGGGGGGGGGGGAGGAGCTGGGGAGGAAGGAGGACCAACAGGAAGGAAGAGATCTTTGGGGCTAACGGATTTGTTCATTACCTCCTTTATAGCATTGGTTTCAAGGGTATATACAGGTGTCAAAACTGACCTAATTATACACTTTATGTGCAATTTACTGCATTGTCAATCTTCCTTCAATAAAGCTCTATTTTAAAAGACTTATAAAAGCATGGGCACCTGGGTGGCTCAGTGGGTTAAAACCTCTGCCTTCAACTCAGGTCATGATCTCAGGGTCCTGGGATTGATGCCCACATCAGCCCGCATTGGGCTCTCTGCTCAGCAGGGAGCCTGCTTCCTCTGCTCTCTGCCTGCCTCTCTGCCTACTTGTGATCTCTCTCTGTCAAATAAATAAATAAAAATCTTTAAAAAAAAAAGACTTATAAAAGCAGAAATATAGCATGTTGGTGGGCTGACAGTTTCCACAGTTTGAGTTATAGATTCAATGCAATCCCAATTTAAAAAAACAAAAAACAAAAACCCAGCTGCTTTTTTTCTTTTGTGGAATTTGATGAGCTAATACTAAGATTTATATGGAAATGCAAAGGGACAAGAATAATCAAGACCCTCCTAAAATTTTTCCTACAACATGGAAGAATTTGGTTGACTAAATATAAAGATTATCGTAAATCTATAGTAACTAAGACAGTATGGTATTGGTTCAGGGAAAAAAGCTAAAGGAACAGAAGAGCGAGCCCAGAAATAGGCTCGTGCTTATATGGACACTTGAGATGGGCTAAAGAGTAGGAGGAAACCGACAGACCTTGCAATAAATGTCTGGGATAGCTGAGCATGCTCTGTGAGGGCAGGAGGGTGAAAACTGGACCCCTATCTCACACCATCCAAAAAAGTCCATTCCAGAGTAAAAACCTAAGGTTAGAGACGACGACTGTAGAAGACAATATATGACAATATGTTCAAGATGTCAGTGCAGAGGAAAAAAATTCTTAAACACACTCACAAAAAGGACAAATTCTAAAGGAAAACATTTTTTTCCTTAAATTTTACTTTAAAATTAAGGACTTGTGTCTCCGAAAGGAAAAAGTTCACAGAGTGAGAGAAGATATTTGCAAGACAGAATTAGCCAAAGAACTGATACCAAGACTCTGTGAGTCCCAGCGGTTGCCAGGGGCTGGGGAGCACAGACACTGGAAGTTATTGTTTAACTGGTATACAGATTCAGATTTACAAGGCTGAAAAGAATTACAGGGGTGGGTGGTGGGGCTGACTGCACATCAGTGTGATTGTATATAATCCACTGAACTTCAAAATGGTTAAGAGGGTAAGTTTTATGCAATGTGCATTTTAACACAATAAAAAAAAGAGAAAACGGTTACCATAAAAAGAAGCCATATAAATAACAGACAGACCCACTGAAATTGGCAAAAAGTTTTCTGGGCATTTCACAAAAGAAGAAATCCAAATGGCTAATAACATATGAAAAGATGCTCAATTTCATTAATAATCAGGAAAATGCAAATTGAAACCACAAAGAGATTATTGCATACATATTATCAGGACAATCAAATTTGGAGGGTACCAAGTGTTTAGTGAGACTGGGGGCCGCCGGAACTCTCAGACATTGTTTATAAGACATTTAAGTTGGTACGACCATTTTGATGAATAATTTGGTGTTTTTTGAATAAAACGTGTCTAGAGAAACTCATGTGTATCTGTACCAAGAGTCATGAACGATTCTTTGTCCACAAAAGTTTTCCTGTACAACCAGAATGATACAAACAGCTCGAAACTCCGTACAACAGACTGGAGGAGGGAATGGGAGCATATTCATAGACGGAGTACGATACAGCAATGAAAATGAACGAACCACAACACGGATGAAGCTTACAGATACGGGGTTGTACAATGAATACAAAAGGATACATTTGGCACAACTCAATTTCTTCCAAAATTTATATGTCAAAAATATGCAAAGTATATCGGCATTGTTTACAGACCAACACATAGGCGCTAAAGTCAAATGAAAGCAAGGGAAATATTATCTTGAAAGGAGAGTAGTTACTTCTGGGAGAAGGGAGGAGATTGTCAATGGGGAGGTATACATGGGGGCTTCTTAGAGTGTTGGCAATACGCTATGTGTTAGAGTCTGATAAGCCCCCTTCCTGACCATGGGATAGAAATCTTTCCATTTAATCTGATTGGTCCAAGCTAAGTCATGTGCCTAGCCCTGACCAGTGACTTCCTGGAGCTGACTGGCTTATGTCTCGAGTTCTGAACCAATCCTTGGCAAGAGAGATGCGATTTCTTAAAACAGGTCCTTAAAACAAACTCCTGGGTGCCTGGGTGTCTCAGACGGTTAAGCCTCTGCCTTTGGCTCAGGTGGTGATCTGGGATCGAGTCCCATATTGGGCTCTCTGCTCAGCGGGGAGCCTGCTTCCCCCTCTTTCTCTGCCTGCCTCTCTGCATATTTGTGATCTCTCTCTGTGTTAAATAAATAAAATCTTAAAAAAAAAAATCAGGTCCATTCCTAAAGCTCGGGTGGGATCAGCTTTCCCCAAGGCACCTGAACCACTTAGGGAAGGGATGCATAGCTAAACAAAACCATGGTTCTTTTAAGAAGTAAGGAGGAGGAAACGAAAACCAAAAAGGTACCCAACCATGCTCTGCATCCCTCCGTCATTGATGCTATTGTGATTAAGCTCTCACAGATGCCATTCCTGACCCCACCAACACTGGACTCCAGACTCTTCTTCTGTCAGCACTGCATTGGAAATCTCTAAATCTCACTGGCAGGACAAAGGTTTTCTGTGTCACTCTCAGGATTCAAGGACGCAGGGAAGAACACAGAGTTGCGTCTAGGTCATTGACACTCCCTACGTGCCATCTATCCCTTTGGGTCTGTCCTGAGAGGCTGCCCGCTTGCCATCTATTCTGAGATTCCTCTAACATAGGTGAGGCATTTTCTCTTAAGCTGGGTAGCTAGCCTTTGTCGGACACCCTCTGATGGACACACCATGTTCCAATCTGTGTCTCCCATTATCCCTCCAGCCACCTTGTACGGCGGACAGGGCTGTTACCATTTCCACTGGCAGATGAGGAAACTGAGCCTCAAAGAATCTGATTGCCTTGCTCAAGTTCACACAGCAAGTAAGTGGCAGAAGTGGGGTTTGCTTCTATCTCTGACTCAGAGGCTGGATCTCTTCCCACAGCCTCAGACTGTCTCCTATTCATGAGCTTCAGGTCATTAATGATGGGACAAGGTCTTATTGGGAAAGCAAATGGCTTCTCAAGAAATGGAGCAGAAATAGGCTGGGGCAAATTCTACCCAGGACAGTGCTGGAAATCTCAACCCACCCCCCTATTCCACCCCTACCCATAACTCAATTTCCAGATTAAGACTGGGAGGGATGATATTCCCTCTAAGAATATTGGAATGAGGGACGCCTGGGTGGCTCAGTTGGTTAAGCAACTGCTTTCGGCTCAGATCATGATCCCGGAAACCCGGGATCGAGTCCCACATCGGGCTCCCTGCTCGGCAGGAAGCCTGCTTCTCCCTCTCTCACTCCCCCTGCTTGTGTTCCCTCTCTCGCTGTGTTTCTCACTGTCAAATAAATAAAATCTTAAAAAAAAAAAAAAAAGAATATTGGAATGAGTTTGGAATGAGGATTCCCCAGTAGGATCAGAAGTAAAGACTTTCTCCAGCTCGACTCCCTAGCCAACGCAAAAATCCTCTAGATGAACCCTTGACTGGACATCTCCAGCAGCAGGAAGCCTACCTCCTCTGCCAGGCAGACCCCCTGACTTGCATTGAGTCAAGAGTCCTCTCCATGTAATGACCACCCCCTGGTCCAGTTCTCACTTTCTGCAATAGCATGGGGTAATCATGACAATCCTTCAGGGGGAATAAGGGGTGTAGGGGAAAGAAAGAAAAAGATAGGAAAGGAGAGATAAAAGGGTAAGTACAAGGCAAAGAAAAAAAGAGATATTTTTCCCCCACGCTAAATATTCCCAGTCCTGCTATCCAGCACACCATTACCAGAAAGTTCCTCCCCTACTAGAATCAAACTTACACAGGGTAAAAAAGAAAAAAAAGTTCCTGAGCTTACATATGACAAATGTACACACATAAATAAATGTATTAAGAAACAACCGAGTGCCTCTGTCGCTCAGGATCCGGCCCGCAGCCCTGGCGCAGTACAGCCCCAATCCCAAACATCTGCCCTCACACGGACCTTTCTGGCCCCAGCAAACGCCTCAACACTGCTATCGCCCCGAGTTCCCTCCTCCTGTACCAGAAGATTTGTGGATTACACCACAACCAAGGCTGTGCACTGTGCAGAGAGGCCGTAAGGACCAGAGCTGCTCGGGTAAAAAACAAATCAAAGAACTGGTGGACTCTTTCTTCTTGGAGGGCAGGAGCGTGCCATTTTCCGGGAGCACTGAGTACTTTTCTTACTTCCTCCTGGGGCCCAATGAGCCGTTCGAGAGCTGTTCGTGAACGACTATGGTGTTTCCAAGAGTTGCCCAAGAATGACTGAGAAACTCTGCGATAAACAATTTGTATTCATCTGAAGTTTGAATACATCTAGGTCCAGACTTGAGCCTAAAACACGATGTCAATTTCTTATGTTGTCAACTGAGTAGATGTTGAACTTCAGAATGGCAAAAACGTTTTAATATAAATATTTAACAGGTCTAATTCTTAAGAAAAAAACGAACACACACAAAAGGTTTCAGTTCTATTTAAATGATCGTATTGAGCGCTCCTGCCTCTGACCTCTGCCTGCCCTGGGCCCCACCCTCGGACCCCCAGCTCTAGCCTCGGCCCTGACCCGCTTGGAACCTCTAGGTCAGACACAGCCTGTCAGTGGGTGCCCTGCACCTACCTAGGCTCTCCCGGCCCCTGTGGGCCTCATAGGGACACGCATTAGAGGAAAAGAAGAACAGCTCCCTAGAGAAGCTAGCAGCTCGGACTTTTGATCCCTTTCCCCAGCTTATGACAGAAGTGCCTCGTAGAGGAAAATCTCACATCTACATTGGACATTGGCAAGAATAATCCACATGCCAAAAATGACAAGGAGTTTATGCTAAATACAGAGCCTGTAGGAATAAATTACAGAAGGACTTTCGGGACCACACCCACCCCTTCCCGCCCAAGCCACCTCGCCTAGGAGAGGTCCGGTCTCCCAAAATTAACAGCTCTCCAAAAGGGGGAAGAATAATCAGATTGACTCCTTGAGAAGCAGGGTGTAAAACCACAGAACCCTGCCAAGCAGTGAGTCCCTGTTCCTCCCGCCCGGCATCCTAAAGCACACTGCGAATCTAAGAGAATCATTTTCAAACGTCATTACCCGGCAATGGTCCCAACAGCGCCCATAAATATTTTTCTATTGACTTTTGTTTTAGTCTTTAACAGTATCCTACAAACTACTTCAATAAACAGTGCAAGGCAAAGGAAGAGACGTTTTGGAGAGCAGAATAAATCTTTGAAATGTTAACATAAACTCCCAGCTGGTTCTGCCTTGGACTGCCAGGGAGGAACACAGGGCTTGGAGGGAGACTCAAGCCCAGACAGGGATGGATTTGGCTACCTGGGCTCTGCCAGCCTCTCCAGCAGCGTCGCCAAGCAGAGAGGGAAGGAAGGTCCCAGAATGAGAAGAAGAAGCCACCTGGATTGAGAGAAAGGGAGAGGAGGCCCAGCCAAGCATGGAGTTGTAAGGCACCCCTGAGATGCCCGTGATATGGGCTTAAGCGCTCAAGCTGTGGAATCAGACTGCCCGGGGTTCAAATCCTGGCTGGCCCCACAGCTTCCTAGCTGTGCACCCCTGTGACTTCAGTTTCTTTATATAAGCTGAGGGTAAGAAATAGCACCTGCCCCACGGGGCCAATGTCAGCATTAAATGAGACAATTCATTCAAAGTCACTTAGCACAGGGGGTGACGTGCTCAAGAAATCATGCCTGCTGTGATTTTTACAGGCAAGGCATTGGGGGCTCTGGAAAGTCCCACGGATAGCCTGCAGGCCAGTCTCTCTCATTCTAAGATGTCTTTCAGTTCTCCCAGGGACAACCAAGTTCTGGGAAACAAGTTGCCACAAAACGCTAATTACTGCTGTTGACAGAGCAGGATGGGTGAGGAGTACCTGGCCGGAGCCGGTTCATCCAGCTCCTGGGAAGCAGCAAGGGCCAGGAAACCAAAGCCAGGTCAGCCGGGGGCTGGTGAATGTGAGGAGCACACAGCAGGGTCCCGTGGTGGGAGGAGCACAGCTCTGGGATGACCTGGTTGCCGCTGCTTGTGTGGTCCCTGAGCACGTCACTTAACCTGTCCAGGTCTTGATTTCCTCATTCGTAAAATGGCCTGTCGTGCCATTGCCAGGATGACTGCAGAAGGCAGCTGTGACAGGAAAGAGTTAGAGCCTGGCTTGAACAGGTACACCGTCAAGCCTGAGGGACGGAGTCAATAGTGCTCCCCAGCAAAGTCAGAAGACCCAGTGGGATCTCCAGCTCAGCTGAAATCTCAGCAAATCACCTCTCTCTCATGATCCAACTGGGTACTCTCCCTAAAAGTGCTTTAATTATGACAGTAATTTGCCAAGCGTCCTACTCAGCAAGCATTCTTATACACTGGGCCTCACTGAAACCTGAGGCCCAGAGACGTAAAGTAACCTGCCCAGGTCACACAGCAAGAAAGTGGCAAAGCAGATCAGACACTAGTTTTGCAACTCTGAGCCCCTCAGTCGTTTCTCTCCGTGCCTGCCTGAGCTTGGGGCTCTCCAGCCTGATGGACAGGCCCACCCCCACCCCATCCCCAGGTCCTGACGTAGCCAGCCCTGCTGGATCCCATCTGGCAGTTCCTTCCCTGCTGGTGAGAGGACCCAGGAACTATCTGCTGCCGCCACCCCAGCTTCTGATGTGGCAGGGCTGGGATTTGAGCCCTGGTCCATCTGGCACCTTCTGCAATGCCAAACGGGATGATACATAAAAGCACTAAGCCCGGCACAAAGCCCCTATCAGTCCTCAGGGGTGGTAAGTCAGCCTAGAAGCTCTTGTGGGCAGAGATGGTATTTTCCATCCTATAAACTCTGGGGATTCCAGACTGAAAAAAAATACATGGTGTTATAGGACTGGATGAAAAACAGCAGAAATGGCCTCACTAGTGGGGAGAACCAAGGGGAGATTGCAATCCAGAAATTAAGGGAGGAAAGCGGTTAGGGAAGAGTAAGTAGGTCATGGTGCTTAACGTTGGCCCTGGGAGGTGTTGGGGTGGACAGCCCCACACTAGAGCATCCTCAAAGGTCAAAATCAAGGGGCCTTTGCACGCTGCAGTCTGAAAGCCAAGAGGCCATCGTGAGAGCAGTGTGTCTCTAGGGGATCAGATGGCAGAGGAGTAGCTAATGTTTACAGAAAGATTGCCACATGCCACACAATGTGGAGCCTATTTTTGTTCATTTTTTCAGTAATTCTTCCAATAACCCTATAAGATGTGCTACTGTACCCATCTTAGGCATGGTAAGATCAGAGACATTAAGTAATTTTCCCAAAGTCACGCAGCTAGGAAGGATGAGAGACCTAGGAGCTGAATGAGATTCTCTTTGATTTCTTAAACAAAACCTTCATCGATGCAGGGGAGGAGGACAGAGGAGAGGCAGCCAAAGTGGGTGGGGGGGGGGAGGATCCAGGCCGCATGAGCTGAATACACCCCTTTCTTCTGGTTTCTGTCCATATGAGCCATTTAGCCTGAACCAAGACTTCCTTTGAGTACTAACGTATAGTTTTACAGACTGGATACATCTGTACCCCAATCCTGTTATAAGCCCTTTTGGCCATGTGGGCCAGTAAAGAAGTTTCTGGAAGAGAACAGAATCTAGAATCCATTAGAGATGAAAACAAGCTCCACCCCCCAACACACACACACACACACACACACACACACTCTCTCTCTCTCTCTCTCTCTCTCTCTCTCACAGGAGTATAGTGCTCCAGCTTTCATCATCCCCATTGGTCCTCCGCCCAGCCGGGCTAGACACACATGGACTCATCCCCATTTGCCAGATACAAACTCTGAAGCTCGAGCATTCCTGTCAGGGGCCAAAGTATCAGAGTGCTAAACAGCTCTGCTGAGAGGAGGTTTTAATCTCGTTCTCGCTGACCAACTCTGCCAAGACACCCAGAAGAATGAGATCAGAGGGAAATTCCGGGATAAGTCACTCCTGTTACATTCACGCACTGACCACCTACTACGAGCAGGTTCCATTCCAGGCAGACACTCAGACACAGAAAGACAACGATCCCCGCCTTCAACCCGGGGAGATGGACGAGGACACGATTGGCAACTCGTTCTCTGCTGAGTGCCAGGGACGCCCAGGCCCTTGATGTGAGAGCACTGCGATGAGAGAGGCCTGCTGCCAGGGAAGTAAGGCTACGGGTTCTCTGGGGTCGGGGGGCCACCCCTCAGCCCTGAATGGGAGCAGCCCCTTGGTGCTTGGTGCTCACCTCCCGCGGGGCCACCCGACACCCCAGACAGTCCAGATCAGCAGCCTCTGCTGTAGTCTCCCTGCCGCCCACCCCCCATGCCCACAAACCCAGGCCATTCACTTCTTTAGGGAACAACCTGGACCCAGTGTGAGTCCGATTCAAGAGTACCCCATCCCTGCCAGGAGAACGAAATGGGATGACCCAGAGCCACTCGATCACACCCCTGAGTTGATTTCCTCATCCGTCCCCCGCAGGCCAGCACACCCCACAAAGCTGCCAGGAGAACGAAATGGGATCCCGGGGTCCAGGGATGTGCTTTCTAGGCTATAGGTCACTTTACAAAAGGCTTCTCTAAGCTCCTAATGCATCCCCACCGTTGAGGTTCAAGACCCCGGTCTCCTGGCTCCCAAGGCAGTGGATGAGTTAAATCTTAAGCTCTTCAGCCCTCAGGGAGCAGAGACAGAGCAAAGGGCACGTCTGGAGGCCTCTTTTGGAAATGACAAGATCCATTTAGCAATCAATTAGTGCTGTCCCCAGGCTCCGGGCTGCACACTTGGTAGAAAGAATGCGCCACACCGCGCTGATTAGAAACAGATGCGCTGGGAAGGGAGCTGGCCAGTGAGGCCGGAATTCCTGGGCACCCAGCTCCTGGCTGGAGGCAGGGTTGGCTGTTATGTCCTGGGCATCTCAGTGGGGAGGGAGGCCAAGGAGACCAAGCTAAGAGAGAAGCCTGCCTGAAGAATGCCTACCTGCCAGGGGGAATTCAGAGGTGGGAGGGAGAAGAAGGTTGACCCAGTCAGGAATCATCGGGGATAAAAGTAATTTGATCAAATACAGAATAGGACTTTTGACCCACAGAGGCCGATGCCAGTCATGACCTGGCTGGCTGAACGGGCAAGGAAGTAAGTAAAGCAGGAGGCGAGGCTCTCCGGTACCTTGGAAAATAACCCCCGGCCGCCGATCTCCTTTAACTGAGCTCTGCAAATAAGCCCTTTTCATGCTCTCTCCTTTATTTATCATTTATGCTATCTCTGTTATTTATCATTATGTCCTTCTCTGATGTCCATTTTGCAGATGAGAAAACTGAGGTACAAAGAGGTTTCATAACTTACCCAGGATGGACAGCTGATAAATGGTGGGTCCAGCTCTTAAACCCAGCTGAGAGGCCCCTCTCCTGGCCATGGTAATGATTTCTCCACTTGCCGCTTTTTCCTTCTCCCTCAACAACCAGAAGGGGAACTTTGAGCTCCTCTCCTCTAACCTTGCAGCACTGCTCGGAAGCTCAGGGCAGTGTGCCTGTGAAGGCCTCCCTGGGATGAAGGGCTCACTGTCTCCCCGAGGCTGTTGACTCTAAGCTTGGACAGCTTACCAGACTGGCTATCCTTTCTTTTATTCAGCCAAGAGCTGGTCCCTGAAAGTAGGTGGCCTCCCTCAGCAATGCCGTTTCTGTCCTCTGAATCCACTCAGGTGTCAAATTCCTTTTTCCTGAGACCGGTTCAGGGCACCACCATGACCCCACCCTTGTTTTTCTAAGCTATGCAGCCTCTGGGCCAGCTGCTCCCCCCACCATCAGCTGGGTTGCTCCCAAACCCCCCCCCCACCCTCCCAGGGCCACCTGCCAGTCCATCCACCTCCCCTGGGGGGCCCAGATGTGGACCGTTCACCCTTCTTCCTGCAGCAAAGAAAGGAATACTCTCTAAAATATTATTTTAATACAGTTCATTTGCCATTATAAGAGTGATATATGGTCACTACAGGAAATATTTTTTTTTAAATGCTGTAAGCAAAGTAAAACTCTCTCCCCAGAGAGAAAAATCACCCGTTGCTGCACTCCAGCCTTCTTTGCTCTGCTTGATTACCTGACTTCCTTTCTTCCAGATCTACTAACGTGTGTCCTGCAGTTTCACTTAACTATCATGGCATCAGCCGTCTGCTCTTTTATTAGAAAGTCTATGAAAATGTCATTTGTAACGATCACATAAGAGTCTGTAAAATATTTGCCATTTCTCTTACTTGGGGTGTTGCTATAAACATGTGTCTCCGGTGATTCTGTATTACAGAACCTCAGTTTTGTTCGAGGTCTCCACAAGATGTCACCTACATACTAGGGTATAGGGTCCTTGATTCTAAACTCCTTGCAATATTGTCAAGCCTCCCCCACCAACCATGTTTGCATAATCAGGCCTGAGCAGAGAAAACCACTAATGCACAGGGGAGGTTCTAGCCCTATGGCCTTTTTAGTACCTTGCTTGATTTTATAACCTCATATCACAGCCGGAGAGGCCCTTAAAGATCAAGCGCTCAAGTTTCAGATGTTAAAACTGAGTTCAGAGAGGCCAAGTGAGTTGCCCAAGGTCACACAAGGGTGATGGTCACCCAGCAGCTGAGGGCCCGGACTCCCTGCTCAGGGCTCTCCCCACAGGAATGAGTGCAGCTCCCAGACGACCAGGGAGGACTCAAGTTGGGGCAAGGTTGGTTATTATTCGCTACCGAGAAGAATAAATCAAGCAAGACATTTTTAGCTAGAGCCACTGGCCTCTTACCAAGAAGTGAAATTTAACCAGAGGGGAAAAGGGGGAGAGAAAAGAAATCAACAATCACATGTATCTACAGATGAGGTGACTGGGGAGCATGCAACACATTTCTCTTTGCTGGCCACTCTCTCTCTCCATCCTCCCCTCTTCCTCTCCCACAATCTCACCACCACTTACCACTCTGCGATCATCAGACTCAGAGCGCTTGGGCTGAGATACTGAGGTCCTGAAAGGAGAAGTGAATGAGTGGCAGAGCCACACCCACCAATAAAATAAGATCCAGAGGACAAGCCTAGGGGACCTCTTGTTAACTGCAGGGATAGGTTAATTTGTGGGAAACGTGACTATTCGAATCAATGATTCCAGCTGGAAATCACCTTCTCCAGCACTGAATTTCCAGAGACATGTAAATCATTTCACAGCTCTGGTCTCCAAGTCCTCATCTGTAAGATATATCCCTCCAATTCATTCTACAAGCATTTCTTGAGCGCCTTGCTGTGTGCCAGGCCCTGTGCCGGGCACTGAGGAAAGGCTAGGAGGATCTCAAAGACCAGGAGAAATAAGGAAAGAACAAAAGAGGGGAAACGTTTATCTAATGCCTTTCCCACCAGGCATTAGAATAGGCAAAACGGACACAATGATGAATAAAAATGCATAGTGAAGCTTATGGCTTTAGATATATGACCTACTAGACAACCTGAAAACCCTTCCACTAATAAACACTTAGAAATTCTGGATAACATTTAATAGACATCCTTTTTAAAATAAGCAGGACGAAGTTCTCAAGTAAATAAGGAAATCCACAGGAGCCAGATGTTGAGATGGGACTAAATATCACAGGGATAAGCTTTTTTTTTTTTTTTACAGGGATAAGCTTTTGAGTTAATTCTATAGCTGTAAGCAGGAGAACCCTACCTCTGCCCTCGAAACTCCCACCCAAGCTGGTAAAATAACACAGTAAGACAGTAACGTTCTCAGGATAGTGATGCTTCCCGGATTCTGGAGGGCACGCCACCAACCACAGCTCTGCGTGATCCCCACAGACAGGGCGCAGCTTAAGATGATCCCATTGTCCCAAGTTACAAGACAGGTGAGCAAGCATCTAACAAAAAGCAACTGGATTTCTTCCATCTCTCGGGATTTCATCCATTAGAACAAACAGCATATCAACTACAAAATAAATATGCTTTTTTTTTCCCATTGGAACACTTCATGAATTTGCAGATCATCTTTGCATTCCAATTTTAGTATAGGTGCTGTCAGAGCGAGCACCAAAGTAAGGACGTCTTAAAGAATTAACAACATAAACAGCATTTTATTTTTTTAAGATTTTATTTATTTATTTGACGGAGAGAGACACAGCGAGAGAGGGAACAGAAGTAGGGGGAGTGGGAGAGGGAAAAGCAGGCTTCCCTGCTGAGCAGGGAGCCTGATGCAGGGCTTGATCCCAGGACCCTGGGATCATGACCTGAGCCGAAGGCAGATGCTTAATGACTGAGCCACCCAGGCACCCTCATAAATGGCATTTTAAAAAGGAAAAAGATAGTTTCTATAACAAGCATATTCAGAAAATATCCAATTTGAACTATTAGAAAAATCTACAAAGTCACCGAAATTAAAAACCCAGTGAGTAAGTTAAAGAGCAGATTAAACACAGCTGAAGGATGGGGCACCTGTGTGGCTCAGTTGGTTAAGCATCTGCCTTCGGCTCAGGTCATGATCCTGGAGTCCCCGGATGGAGTGCAGCATCGGGCTCCCTGTTCAGCGGGAAGTCTGCTTCTCCCTCTGACCTCTCCCCAAATAAATTAATAGAAAATCCTTAAAAAAATAAATTCAGCTGAAGGAAGACTGGTACACAGGAAGACATAGCTCTGTTAATAATCTACCTTATTGCTTCTTACCCTTTATAATGTTGTTATAATTTGTAGTGTCGTCTTGAGACTAATCATTCAAAGGATAAACAAAGAGAAATTGATTATTTTAAACACAGGTGTAATAAGCTTTTTACCATTAACTGTCAAACATGCCTTATATTACTTTTTTGAACGGACTCACTTCTAGCATCATACATTTCAAAATTTATTTCTTCTTTAATAACTGTATACTTCCAAAGCCAAACATTGTAAGACCCATTATCACAGTATGCCACGATCCCAGGCAAACTGAGAGAGTTGGCAGTGGTCGAATTCCCGGAAGTGATTCCAAAACCAGGATGGCTGGTGATCCCTTCCCTACAATGGTAACTACTGGAAACAGCCTAAATGTATACCATTGGGCTGAATGGCCTACTCTCGATTTGCAGGCATCATCACTGCTTTTAAAGATTTTACTTATTTATTTGACAGAGAGAACACAGCAAGAGAGGGAACACAAGCAGGGGGAGTGAGAGAGGGAGAAGCAGGCTTTCCACCGAGCAGGGAGCTCCATGCAGGGTTCGATCCCTGGACTCCAGGATCATGACCTGAGCCAAAGGCAGACACTTAACGACTGAGCCACCCAGGTGCCCCATCATCACTGCTTTCTTTTTTTTTAATATTTTATTTATTTGACAGAGAGAAACACAGCTGGAGAGGGAACACAAACAGCAGGAATGAGAGAGGGAGAAGCAGGCTTCCCGCGGAGCAGAGAGCCCGATGTGGGACTCGATCCCAGAAGTCCAGGATCGTGACCTGAGCTGAAGGCAGAGGCTTAACCACTGAGCCACCCAGGTGCCCGCCATCACTGCTTTTTAAGTCAGAGGATTCCTTTCCCCAGTGTGGCTCCACGTTATGCCAGTGAGAGAAATGGGAACAAGATGGGAAGAAGGAAAAGAAGGTGGAATCATAGTAATTTTTTTTTTCCCAGAGAAGGTCGTGGCAGTTGGATGGGTATGGTTTGAAATTCCACCATAAGCTACCACTTGGAGGTTGTGCAGAAGGAGCAGTTCCCAGCCTTTCCAAACTCACTTCAGAATCATAGTGGCAAGATGCAGTGCTTTCTCAGACTCCCACAGTCAGTGGCTTCTCCCACTCTCCCACCTCCCCTTTCTGCTCCAGGCCAGATGTAGAGCTATTACACAGATCCACAAAGAGAGGCTAAGAGTTTGGCTGGGTCGATAGGGACTTTGGAAAGATAAGACCGGATACTTGGTGACAAAGATACAGAGGTGTGAGGCTAGAGCTCTCCAAATGAGCATATTTGTGTGGTGTTGCGCAGCAGAGGGGCGTTCCAACAACCAGTGGGGAAGAGAACCCATTCTATGGATGTTAGCCAGCCTTTCCTCCAGCCACTCCATTCTTGCTCAAGGTGCTCATCAACAAAATGGCCATGGTGAAAGAGATGGAGGTTGTACATGGGCTCCCACAATAGGGGTCCCTCTTCACCAAAACCAGTCTGGCTAAAGCCCTTGGTGAGTATCCAGCCTCTGACCTAAAGGCTAACACTGAGCCTTGAACACAGCAGTTCTCCAGAGTGACAAACTAGGCCACCTGATGGAACATCGATGACATCGAACTAATTTCATCATAGAGAGGACAGTTTATGGAAACTGACAAACTGATTCTAAAATCTGTATGGAAGAGTACAGGACCCATGGAAATCTACCATGCTTGAAGTATAAGAAGGGAGGACTTATCCTACCAGATATCAAGGTAAAGCTACAGTAATTAAAATCGTCTGGTATTGGTGCGGAAACAGACAAAGAGACTGAGGAAAGAGAAGAAGCGCCCAGAAACCAAGGCGAGCATATATGGAGGCTGGATCTATGACAGAACAGATAGTACAGATTAGTAAACAACGCAAAATAAAACAGATGGACCATAACAAACAAGATGGCCACACTTGGTTATCCACATGGAAAAAAAACAATTCTTCTTTCACGTGCTACACAAAAACCGATTGAAAGTAGATTTAGGGGCACCTGGGTGGCTCAGTCAGTTAAGTACCCAACTCTTGACTTCAGCTCAGGTTACAATCTCAGGGTCATGAGATTGAACCCCACCTCAGGCTCTGCACTCAGTGGGGGAGTCTGCTTGAGATTCTCTCTCCCTCTTCCTCTGTCCCCTCCCTCATCATGTGCACTTTCTCTAAACCTCCCCCCAAAAGTAGACTTAAACACAAATGTGAAAGATAAAACTATAGTAAAAAGTAGAATACAATATAGGATAATCATTTCAGGTCCTCGGGGTAGAGAGGGACTTCTTGAGGTACATAAAAGCACTTACCTTGAAACAACAACAACAACAACTGAAGTAAATAAATTAAGAACTTCTGGTTTCCCAGAGATGACATGAAGAATGAGAAAAAGCAAGCCACAAACTTGCAGATGACAATTGCAATATATATTACAAAGGAGTCATTTCCAGAGCATGTAAAGGATGCTTATAAATCAATAAGAAAAAAAAATAACACCAAAGAAAATAGACAAAGGGCAAAAACCAGAATTATACTGAAAAGACAAATGCCTAATAAACATGAGAACATGCTGAACATAATTGAGAATAAAGGAAATGCAAATTAAAAGCAGAATGCCAAAATTAAAAATTTAATCACACACACATACACACACACAGAATGCTATGCCATTCCACACTCAGCAGTTTGGCAAAAATTAAAGCCCTGACAATACCAAATGTTAGCAACGATGGGAAGCAAAAGAAACTCCTATATGGAAAGTAAGAATGTAAATTGGTACCACCACTAATTGTTGGGTAAAAGTGAAGTTGAACATGCCCTATGAATACTCCATGACCCACAAGTCCCAAAGTCCCAATGATGGGCGTATAATCCCCAAACACTTTGCAGTTTTCACATCACAAATGTCCATAATGAGATTAGATTTCCATATTGGGATATAGGCAAACAATGAATCCACGGTTTGTACTGTACTATAGTGGAATGGGTGAACTCCAGGGCTGCTCGGCAACACGAATTTAATTCTAATGCATAAATCTGAAGGGGGAAAATCAAATGGCAAGAGACTATAGTAGGATTCCATTTCATACACTTTGAAAGCAGGCAAGATGAAATAATAGATTCTTTAAAATACATATACATGTGGGAAAACTATACAGACAAGCAATGGAATAATCAACACAACACTTGGAATAGTGATGACATGTGGAGCAGGGTAGAATGTTCTCAAGCAGACTCAGAGAGAGAGCACATGACATATTAGATAACATTCTGATTGTCATCCTGAGTGTTCAGTACATCATTTTCAGATGTGTGTCTTATATACTCTTTTAGGTATGATGCACAATAAAAACAAACACACAGAGAGTGGAAGCAAGTACCAGAACTGAGGTCACAAAAATGGCCCATTACACATAATATCTGGTGTGTTCTAACTGTAGCTACAGTAGCTTTAAAGGGCACTGACAGGTCAAATAATTGGAGAAAAAGGACATAATTTAATGCTATATTTATTAACGTGTTTCTTAAGATCCGATTTTATTTTTATTTATTTTTAAATATTTTATTTATTTGACAGAGAGAGAGATCACAAGTAGGCAGAGAGGCAGGCAGAGAGAGAGGAGGAAGCAGGCTCCCTGCTGAGCAGAGAGCCCGATGCGGGCTGATGCGGGCTTCGATCCCAGGACCCTGAGATCATGACCTGAGCCGAAGGCAGAGGCTTTAACCTACTGAGCCACCCCGGCACCCCTACTTATTTATTTTTAAGTAGACTCCACACCCAGCATGGAGCCCAACAAAGGACTTGAACTCATAACCTTGAGATCAAGACCTGAGCTGAAATCTTGAGTCAGATGCTCAACCAACTAAGCCACTCCGGTGCCCCAAGATACAATTTCAACTTAAAGGTTTTTAATGTAGGGTTTTTTTCTAACAGAGAGAAAATGGTTAAACATTCTCTAGAACTGATGAGTCTTTGGATACAAGAGCAAAGTGAATATTCAGAAAGGTAGGTAGACCTGAAACCATGTGTGTATACATTTTATGGGGGGACCACAAAATTAATCATTCTAACAAGGATAACTTTGAGAATGAGAGAGGCACTATTAATAATTATGCAAGGGGAATAGCTATTAAGCAGGACTGGCCAGGGCAAAACCAAAATATATCCTCGTCCTGTGGACACTGCAACAAAATACAAATTGCTTAAAAAGGGAACACAATTAATTGGCAACAGACTTTCCAACAGCAACAATAGATACCAGGAGACAATGTGAAAATATCTTCAGGGGTGCCTGGGTGGCTCAGTTGGTTGGGCGACTGCCTTCGGCTCAGGTCATGATCCCGGAGACCTAGGTTCGAGCCCCGCATCGGGCTCCCTGCTCTGCAGGAGGCCTGCTTCTCCCTCTCTCACTTCCCCTGCTTGTGTTCCCTCTCTAGCTGGGTTTTTCTCTGTCAAATAAATAAATAAAATCTTTAAAAGAAAGAAAAAAAAGGAAAATATCTTCAAATTACTCAGCTAAAATAAAGGTCAATCTAGAATTCTATACCCAGCTAGATGTTAGAAAAGGAGAAAAAAAACTACTTTTGTTCCAACTAAGACTAAGAGAGTTTACCTAACATACCAGTGCTAAAAGAAGGAGTAAGAGGCAATGACCAGTGGTGAGCAAATCAATTGGTAAAGTTGCAGAAAAATCTAAATAATCCATGGCAAATAACATTAATTAATGTAAAGATATTAAAATAAAGTATCACCAAAAAAACTAGAAAAGAAAATAGTATAGTAAGCTAGGATGGAAGTGATGACCATAGAAAGGATTAAATGGTTTGGGAAGAACAGAGAGATATTGACTGTTACCTTGTGAGGTCAAGTGTATATATTAAATTTTAAGTGTAATGTCTAAAAAAAAACAAAAACAAAATGGATAGCTTCTACACTAGTAAAGAAAAAAGTGAAAAAAGAACCAACTATATTGATCCAAACAACATAGGAAGTGGAAAGGGGAAAGGAAAAGCTAAGAATCTAGGAGGAACAAAATAAAACAATATAAATAAGCCCATGTTAACCAAAATAAGAAAATCATTACAAAAGTATCAGTAATCATGGTATATTTTAAAATACTAGATTATTCACTCGGGAGATAAAGATTCTCTGATTAGATTAAGAACAAAAAAGCTGGAAATGTGCTGTTTACAAAAGACACTCAAAACACAAGGAGGCAGAAAAGTTGGAATTGTTTTTAAATGATAAAAATGAGCTAGGCAAATATTAATCAAAAGACAGCTGGTGTGGGGTGCCTGGGTGGCTCAGTTGGTTAAGCGACTGCCTTCGGCTCAGGTCACGATCCCGGAGACCCGGGATCAAGCCCCACATCGGGCTTCCTGCTCGGCAGGAAGCCTGCTTCTCCCTCTCTCACTCCCCCTGCTTGTGTTCCCTCTCTGGCTGTGTTTCTCTCTGCCAAATAAATAAAATCTAAAAAAAAAAAAAAAAAAAAAAAAAAAAAAAAAAAAAAAAAAAAAAAAAAAAAAAAAAGACAGCTGGTGTAGTCAACCAATACCTGACAAACTGTACTTTAAGACCAAAGCATTATTAGAAATAAAGACAGTTACTATATAATAATTAAAGAAAAAGTTCATCAGAAAGGTAGATTTCTGAACATATGTGCATCTATGTAATACAGTCTCAGATTATATAAAGCAAAAATTGACAGAATTAAAAGAAGAAAGTTAAAGTCTAAATCATAGTGGGAGAGTTTAGCACATCTCTTAGAAATTAAAATATCGAGGAGAAAAAAAACAACTTAGGCTTTAGAAGATTTTAACACCACAGTAAGTTTGATCTAATAACATAAGTATAATTGTATGACCAACAGCAAGAGAATACACATGATTAAAGCACCATGTACCATACCACAAGGAAAATGAAGAGTCTATCATACAGACTAAATTCTCTTATCACAACTCAATTAAATTCAAAATCAGGGGTGCCTGGGTGGCTCAGTGGGTTAAAACCTCTGCCTTCAGCTCAGGTCATGATCTCAGGGTCCTGGGATCCAAGCCCACATCGGGCTCTCTGCTCGGCAGGGAGTCTGCTTCCTCCTCTCTCTCTCTGCCTTCCTCTCTGCCTACTTGTGATCTCTCTCTCTGTCAAATAAATAAAAAAAAAAATTCAAAATCAGTACATATTATAGCCTTCAAAGTCCAGTATGTTTGGGAAATGTAGAAACATAGTTCTAGGGGCGCCTGGGTGGCTCAGTTGGTTAAGCGACTGTCTTCAGCTCAGGTCATAATCCCGGAGACCTGGGATTGAGTCCCACATCGGGCTCCCTGCTCGGCGGGAAGCCTGCTTCTCCCTCTCTCCCTCCCCCTACTAGTGTTCCCTCTCTGGCTGTGTTTCTCTCTGTCAAATAAATAAAATCTTAAAAAAAAAAAAAAAGAAAGAAACATAGTTCTAGGGCACCTGGGTGGCTCTGTGGGTTGAAGCCTCTGCCTTCGGCTCAGGTCATGAACTCAGGGTCCTGGGATCAAGGCCCACATCGGGCTCTCTGCTCGGCAGGGAGCCTGTTTCCTCCTCTCTCTCTGCCTGCTTCTCTGCCTACTTGTGATCTCTCTGTGTCAAATAAATGAATAAAATCTTAAAAAAAAAACAAAAAAACATAGTTCTACCCAACAAATGGGTCAAAGACAAAATCAAAA